>QANY01009049.1:341591-366810 GCA_003255025.1 Datisca glomerata
TGTTCATCATTTATTATGTCAGGTATTGAGGTTATTGTTGACCTATTACTACTAGAAGAATTACTCCTAAATAATCTACTCATTGCTCAATTAACTAAATTATTCTTATTATTGAGAATTTCATGTTGTATTGTTTGTTACTAACCTTGTGGTGACTTCTACAACCTCTTATTAGGCTTCACTCTTCTCCCTTTCGCCTCTACAACCACCCTACCCTCGGGATTTACGTATCTAAGAGGTCTTACCTAGGTCCCTGAAGCTAACCAAATAGAAGCTGATACGTCAGCCTCTAATAAACAGATTCACAGATTAGGTAAACAAATAATACAGAGAAATAATCAATTGTAAGAATAACCATTCACTTGGGCGGAGAGTAAGATTATATATAAGCAATTATTCATGTAAGTAAATAAGTAAACAATATTATCAATAACCAGCCATAATAGGCGGTGAACAGTTTAATTAAGCAGATAAGTAGGAACAGTAAATGAACAGTAATTATCCCCACCAGCTTTGGCTTTGATACCAAAAAATGCGGAATTGAACAGTATTTATGAGTATTTATGAGGGGTATTAAGAGACTGTTGCACATTGGGTCCCTTGATAATTGCTTATCTCGGTTTTTATGCCTTCATCCTTGGAAGTCATTGTTGCTATTTTTGGAAGGCTTTGATACCAAAAGGCGCGGAATTGAACAGTATTTATGAGGGGTATTAAGAGACAAGAAGATAAACAGTAAAAACTGTATTAATGAATAATAAAAACAGTTACTGTATTGAGGTGTAAGATTAAAGACTTACACAAACAGAGTATATTTGCAACAATAAACTAGTGCTCCCGCTCACTAATTTATGTTGAAGAAAAAAGAAGAAAAGATTTACAAAAGAGGAGTAGAAAAAGAAAGCTTTGTTTCACAAAACAGGTTTTAGCTCTCAAATAGTAAGAGTTGTAAAACGAGTTCTGCTTCACAAATGGGAGAGACTGCCTATTTATAGCTAAGGAAAGTGGAGTTCACCGGGAACCCATCACTTACCTGAACTATTTTATTCTACAAAAGTAAAAACATTTTACAATTCTACTTTTGTCTACTTTTGACTAAAAATAGTAAAAAATATGAATAGTTGCCTAATTATTTGACAACTTAGTACAATAATTACAGAAGAAGACAAAAATGTAAAGATCCCTCGATAATTGTTATCTCGATCTTCGTGTCTTCATAATTACTCTGTTATGATTGCTTGTGGTTGAAATGTTATTGAGACTGTTGCACATTGGGTCCCTTGATAATTGCTTATCTCGGTTTTTGTGCCTTCATCCTTGGAAGTCATTGTTTCTATTTTTGAAAGTCTTTGATACTCTATACTTTGGTCCTTGACAATTGTTATTTTGGACTCTTGTGTGTATGATTATTGATTATTGTTTTTTTTTGGAGATCATCATGACCGTTGTTTTGGATCAATGTGCCATCATGATTCATCAGATATCTTTATTCAAACATTGGTAGTCTGTCAAAGACAAATTCTCTATTTATTTCATCTGAATTATTACTGAGATCATCATTATTGGATGGGTCCTTCAATTGCTGAAGAGTGGCTTTCCTGGATTCCTTTTGTTTAGGAACTTGATTCTGAAGGTGATTCATAGTCAGATCCAGTATTTTTCTCCAAAAGGAGAAGTATTTCTCGGAGTAATTTTTTCTTTAATTTAGAGTTTGGAGTTGTGTCCCTTGACTTATCCTTTGGAAAGGGTTTGAATTTGGACTTTGATTTGGGTTTGAAAGAATTTGGATTAGATATTTTTATTTGTGGAGCTGGGTCAATGGGCTCATTAATTTTTAATGGAGCTTGGATGAAAGGATTTGCAAGTCTCATAGTGAGATGGATACTTGCAAATTTATAATTGATGGATGCAATAATTTTCTGAGTATTCAACTTATCCCACAATTTAACATAATACTCTCTGGTGAAAATTCATTTCTCAATCGAGTATTGCCATTTCAAAATCCAAGGTATTTTATATTCTATTAAAAAATAAAGTATTTGGGGAAATAAAACCTCAATTGGTGAGGGCTTGTAAACCTTTAAGAATATTTTGAACCATTGTTGTAACTCAATTGGAAAACGTTCTAAGGCAAGACCATGAATGGACCACAATTTTAAGAACCATCTTGGGAGATCAATTTTGCAATTATTGTCAAAATTTAAAAATAAAAAATGAGAGAAATCACTATTCTGATGCAAGAAAATATTGTGCCATGCATCAATATAGTCAAAATAATTATATTGTTTTTTGTTTAAAATTGTTTTGAAATTTGAAGGATGGATTCTCCAATCCTCCATAGTTATGATTCTGAGGATAAAGAAAGAATAGTAAATGATTCTTTCTTCAGGATATTTGATTGGGCTAATTTTTATGGATTCTGTTTCTAAGAGGATGTCTCTGTAGAAACTAAGGGTTTTGTTATCAAGTCCAGGGACATAGTGGAATTTAGGAATGAAATGGGTTTTGGCGATTTGGCTAGGATCCTTCAAATGAGCAAATAGAGGCTCAATATGAAAGAGATTTTTACTGGCCATTTTTTGGAAATCAAATGAAGAATTATTGTATTTTGAAATTAATTGGGCATCGAAGGATATTGAGAATGTGTCAAAATGGTTGGTTGATTGGTGATTGAGTCTTTTGGATCCAAACATTTTTTATTGGAGTTGGTTAGGAGTAGAAGACTCCTCTTTCATTTGGGCCTTAAGGGCCAATTGTTGAGTCGAAGACTCTTCTATTTTTGAAATATTTATCACATATTTTGAGAAAGTGATATTGATTCCTTTTATCAAGAATTTCACAGCATGCTTATGACAGTTTTGAAATTCATTAGGCATGATGAAGAAAGTTCCTTTTAGTACCAAAAAATCTTTTATTGTCTTATTTGAAAATTCAATTTCAGAATTTACTTGTCTCAATAGATTTTTAGTTAAAATTTCATTATAACAGATTTCATTATTTTTGCAAAAACCTATTTTCATACTTTTCTTATACCATTGAATTAATGTTGTATTGAAGTCATACTTCAACCCAACATGTTCTAAAATTTCATCCAATTCATCAATCCAGTCATTTTCTGGATATTCAAATCCATTATCACCATAATTAATGGATGGAAGTTTTGGACAAAAAGCTATTGTCTTGTCATTGAGCTTCTTGATTTTAAAATAATTTTGATTAAATATTCTCACCTTTACCTTCCCATATTCTAGTAGGCCAGGTTTCTCAAATTGCTCTATCGCAGAATCTTGGTATGATTTCCTGCAAAAGATTACAAGTAAGGGGGTCATGAATTTGATTATTAATACATTGTATCAATTAAATATTGAAATCAAAATTGCTATAAATAGATTGTTACTTGGCAAAAATTTGTTTGGGAGGAATCTCGAAACATATTTTACAGATTCATAATTAATTAAAATAAATTTTTGATTTAATAAGGAAAATTGTATAAGATAAATTTCAAATTCTAGAAATCTATTTTTTGATTGAAATATTTTGATTCTTTTTGTAAAGATAACTAAAATGTTTTGTTTTATTATCTTGGCAAATGATTCAAAGTATTTCCAGTGTTGTTTGTCATATTTAAAGGAAATGTTATTAATGTAAATAATCAAGAAATTCAACCAGTATTGTTTACTAAGAATGCAATCAATTAAGAATTGATAAAAGAATTCTATCATTATATTCTGAAATTTACTTGGAGCAAAATTAAATCAAATAGTATTATTTTCCATTTATAATAAACAAATATAATTTTGTATTTATCAATCTTATTTATCTGGATTTTCTAAAATTCAGATTTTATGTCAAACTTAGAGAATGCAACAGCTTCTCTAAATCTGTTGATTAAGTCCCTTTTGTTTATTGGATATTTTATCCATTCCAAAACATTGTTAAGGAGCTTGTAATTGATTACTAAACAAAGAATTCTTTGTTTAAGGATTCGTTCTTGAAGAACAGTATCTTGAAGATGTTCCCCAATCCTTTTGGATTTAAAAGCAGAAAAAGAAATAAATTTTAATTTAATAGGTTCATCCATAGGATAAGTAATTATCCCATCATATTCTATTATAAAAAGACACAACAAAGAAATGAATGGTAAACCTAAAATTATTTTATCAATCATATTTTTTACTAAGACGAACGATGTTTTAAAACATACATTGTTTTGACAATTATGAACTTTGGGTATTTCATATTTGATATATATATATGTGTACCATTGGCAGAAGACAAAGATTCTTTTGTTTTCTTCAAGTACTTGGGAGGAGCTAGTCCTTTCTGCATACAATTCAAATCTACTCCTGAATCAACAAGAGTCATTGTTGTGAAATCAGAATCTTGAATTATTATTCTGACGATTATATACCATTTCTTGATTTTGATATAATTAAGTGTTTGGATAAAATTATCATTATTTTGATTGTTGATAATAGGTTCTTCAACCTTACTAATTGAAATTGAGAATCTACTAGGTTCTCCTAGTTTACAAGATTCATGAATTTTAGTTAAACTCTTTATTAAAAGATTTAATTTTAATATTTTTAATTTCTTTCTGAAGTTTATGTAGGATAACTTCTTCTTTCTTTCCTTTACCCATATTGAATTTTTTAAGGGTTTGTGAAAGACTTTAGACTTAGTATTTTCTTTTAAAATTACTCTCCTAAGTCTTTCTAGGAATTTTAGATTTTTAATTTTGCTATTTAAATCTAACAAGAGATTTTCTTCTTGTTCTTTATTAAATTTTTGACAACTATCCTTACACCCCATAGAGATGTTAGGAGAATCATTGTCATAATAGCTAGATTTTGAGGACTCAGAGTATTCAAATTCTCCTAAATTATCACTATCACTTTCATAGGTTTCTATGAACTCTGTGATTCTAAACAATTCATTTTTTTCTTTATTAGAGATTTTTAATTGATTGTTTCCGTCTTTAACTTGACAAGTTTTAGAGGAATGACCATTTTGGCCATATTTAGAATACTTAAGTTTATTTTTATCAAAAGAATATTTATTGTGTTTTCTTCTAGAATAAATTCTATTCTTGGAGAAACGTTTGTCAAAATTTTTATTCTTTGAAAAGTGTTGGTTAAAACTCTTATGCTTATTCTTATGGTACTTTCTCCTATCGGGCTTGTGAGGCTTTCTAGGGTTTGAATGTGAACTTTTCTTAATAGGGGGTAAAACATATTGCTCACAAGAATTACCTAATTTATATTCTATAACTTTATTTTTCATATTAGTGCATATTTTAAAATTTTCCTTTTGTATTGTAGTAATAATCGTACCATAGGTAAGACTATCATAGTCTATGTTTCCTAGGTTATTACTAAGCATTTTTCTTATTTTGTGTGTGTATAAAATGGGTAATTTATTAATAATTTTTTCTTTCCAAGAGGGTTGATTGTTATCATCCCTTGACATTATTTTGGACAAAAATATATTTTTGTACCAATGGATTTTACTTAGGGTTGGACACCTAAGTTTGGTATATTGATTATGGATATGTGAAGTAATATTACTCGACATTCCAATGAAGTATTTAACTATTGTGTAGAAAAGTGTATTGGTGGCACTAGGTATTGTTTCCAGATTTTCTTCAATATTTAGTGTTCCTTCAGCATTAATCTTTATTGCTAAAAGGATGGGCTTTTTGGATTCTTTTGTGAGATAATTTTCCCACCAGGAACGTAGCATTCCTGTGAATCCTGTGACTAAAGGATTGATTACCTCATTGTGAAGTAAATTGGGTGTGGTAATGTAGCTGTTAGCTATCATTGTCATGTGTTGAAATTTATTGAGAACTTTCTGTTTAAAAAGGCCATCAATATTCCATTCGTGTAATTTATCTGTAGAAACAGAAAATTGGTTAACTAAAGAATTTTCAGAAATTTGAATATCAAGAGGAATAGGCTTTTTAGGCCATTTCCTTTCTAATTTATTAATTTCTAAATTTCTATGTGATTCTTCAATATTATGAATGTTTGAAGATTCACTTATCGTAGATGATTCATAGGTGGATTCTGACCTATGATTTTCTAAATCTAAATTATTGTGTTGATTAATTACCTTTAATTCATGAGGTATATTAATAATCTTTTCACATTTAATTTCGTATTTAATTTCAAATGATTCTAAAATTTTAATTGATTCTTCAATATTATTAATGTTTGAAGATTCACTCATTGTAGACGAATCATAGATGGACTCTGACCTATGGCTTTCTGGATCTAAAACATTATCTTGATTGATTAGTTTTAATTCATGAAGTAATTTATCAATATGTTTATTGAGGGGAACCATATTTGGAGTGGTTTTGTCAGAAAGATTTATTAAAGATTTTTCTTCTAGAGTTTTACTAGATTCAGGTTTATGAATATCATCAACTTTATTTTCAATTTTTCCTAATTGCTTACCTATTGTAATTAGACTTTGATTGGTGTAATTGAGTTGTTCAACTAATTTTTTATTTGATTCTTCTTCCTTTGAAATCTTGAAAGGAGAAACAGTGATTAAAGAATTTCTATGGTTAATGTCCTCAGAGGATGATTTTTTAGTTTCAAAACATTTTAATGTTTCTTCAACTTTGTTAACGTTTGAAGATTCATCAATTGTGAAAGATTCATAGGTTGATTCTAACCTATGGTTTTCTAAATTTGAACTACTGTCATCTAATTCTTGAAGTTTATTATTAGTAAGGTTTTCAAATTCTGAACAATTATTTTGATTATCAATCATACCAGAATAAGATGATTCATTAGTTTTTAAATTCTTTAATGTTTCTTTAATATTTGAAGATTCATTAATTATGGAATATTCATAGGTGGGTTCTAACCTATGAATTTCTAATTCAAAGATACTGTCGTGGTCACTAACATTGACAGATGATTTAATTTCTAAATCTTTGGATTGTTCCTCAATACTATTTGAAGGTTCATAGGATTCTGACCTACAAGATTCTTTAATTTTATGTTTTGAAGAATTATGAATTATGGATGGCTCATAGGTTGATTCTAACCTATGGTTATCTGATTCTGAGACATTGTCTCTTAAAGATTTTAACCTTCTAAGTATTTCTTCATCAGGAGTTTTCTCATAATGAAGTTGGAAAGGTTTAATGAAATCTTTATTAGGTTGAGAAGTTTTATGATTAATTAGGATTTTTTCAGGTGGTGGATGACTGACAGTTACCACACTGGAGTCTTCCTTGACCCATTTAGATTTGGGAATTATTTTAATAGTCTTCTCATAAATATCTTCGATATAATCAAGGAAAAATATGTTAACTTTATATTTTTGCATGAATGCCTTCCATTCAGCAAGTATGATTTTTCTTTGATCCATATTATACGAATCTTTGAACCTATTACGTCTAATAAGATTGGCTGGGTCATCATTGTGTTTATTTAGACTTGCCCAATCTGGTTTGTATTCTTGCTGCAGAATATTTGGATTTAAATTTTTATAATCTTTTAATTTTTGTTTTGATTCTTTAATCCTAAAATCTTGATCATTATTAATAGATAATCCAGAAAAGGAACTCTTAGGGGTACTAGACTGGTTATACTCCCTAACTTTAGAATTAAAAGATTGGTAATTAATTTTATTAGATTATTTATTATTAAGGTTTGTCTGAGTTTCTTGAAAACTTATTCCTTTAGGTTCTAGACCTTTAATTTTTAAAATTTTTTAATTCTTGCTCTATTTGAATCTTAAAGGATAATTTAGAATTGGAATTCTTATTTTTATTGGGTATGTTCCATACCCTATCATTTACTTGATTAAGGTCTTCAGAATGATTTTCTTGATCATCTGAAAGGTATTCAAAATGATCATTCTGATTATTTGATGGGTATTCAAAATATTTATGATTTACTTGATCATCTGTAAATTTAAAATATTCATCATCTACTATGTTGGATATTGAAGATATTATAGATCTAATGCTAGTAGAAGAACTACTTCTAGATAACCCACTCATTGCTCAAAATAACTAAATTATTCTTATTATCGAGAATTTCATGTTGTATTGTTTGTTACTAATCTTGTGGTGACTTCTACAACCTTCTATTAGACTTCACTCTTCTCCCTTTCGCCTCTACAACCACCCTACCCTCGGGATTTACGTATCTAAGAGGTCTTACCTAGGTCCCTGAAGCTAACCAAATAAAAGCTGATACGTCAGCCTCTAATAAACAGATTCACAGATTAGGTAAACAAATAATACAGAGAAATGATCAATTGTAAGAATAACCAGCCACTTGGGCGGAGAGTAAGATTATATATAAGTAATTATTCATGTAAGCAAATAAGTAAACAATATTATCAATAACCAGCCATAATAGGCGGTGAACAGTTTAATTAAGCAGATTATTCAAGTAGGAACAGTAATTATCCCCACCAGGTTTGGCTCTGATACCAAAAGACGCGAAATTGAACAGTATTTTGACTATGTAGTAAAAATTAAAATTATACCATTTTAATTTTGACTACATAGTCTACTAATTACTATTATATCTCTTCTTCAATCATTGTTATTCAAATGGCAAAAGAGAAATTATAGACGGTAGCTAGTTAAACCGTGCGTCACATAAAAAATGATAGATAAAATCTCAAAATAAAAATATTTTTTTTGGATATAAATTTGCCCTTTTAATTTTTGATTACTTAGTTCACTAATTACCATTATTTCTTTTCTTCATTAATTGCTCAACAAATATGAAAGGAATGATCAGAGATGGTAACTAGTTTAAACAAGTGTCACTAAAATAGCAACAAGATCTAAAAATGAAAAGACTTGTGAGAACACTAAAAAAATTTAAAGCTTAAATATTTGCATAGTCATTATATAGATGTTCTACTCTCTATTTTATATATTTTTATGTATGAGAAATTATCATAGAGGATTTTTGTAACAAATGAACACTTTCAACCCATTAAAGAGTTGTTTCACATTGAGATAATTTATGCCATTCAAAAGTTTTTCTTCATCATCATTAATTGAGTTGATGACAAATATATCTCCATATTATTAAATTTGTAAGAAAAGCGTTAATGCATAAAAAAATCAAGATAAAGAGTAAAATATGAAAGAGGAACAAACACTTATATATGAAAAATGAACCAAAGAATACTACATGAGTATGGGTGAAAGAAGATGAAGAGTTATGAACAATATATATTGTTAACTAATATGAAAGAATTTGAAACTACCTTAAGAAAAAGAATGAGAGAAGATGAATAGATGAATATAAATGTAATCTCTCTTTCTCTCTATCTTGAAAAATCTCTCATATTTCTCACACACACACTCTCTCTAAAAATACACATTTTTTGCTCTCTCCAAAATGACCTCTTCTCTTTCTCAGTCCAAAAAACCTCTCTCTTTCTTCCTCTCCAATTATGCTTTCAAGTGAATACCTCTTCTCTATTTATAGGAAAACTTAGGACTTCACCTTTTATTTTAGTCATTTTGTTTTTTTTTATCTTTTTAGTCATTGGAGAATTCTTTTCTCATTTTTAGTCTATGAGCAATTTTTTAAATCATATACATAGTCTTATACTGGTATATGAGTTAAAAATTATATATTTTTAAAGTATTAAGCCGGACAAAATACGATATCTACATCGTTCTTGAATTAGTGAGGTGGAAGAGTTTATGAAAAATAGAGCAAAATCAAATTGAAGACTAGAACCGAATATGAAGAGTGATCATGGAGCGAGTTTGGGGATTTACATAGAGGGTTAATAATGAAAAAAAAACTAAGGCTAAAATAAAATTTAACTAAAAAAAGTGTGATACCAAACATTTTAATGTGGTCTCACTTAAAATTTTAGTAGGGTGACAAATTAAAAAATAGAAAACAACTTCTTGAAGCAAAATGTTGAATTTTATTTTTCAGTAGAATTGACAAAAATTATACAAGTTTTCAATTTTAAATATAATTTTGTCGAAAACATCAAATATAGCATTTTTAAAAAAAATTAATCTAACAAATTGATTTAAATTTAATAATTTTTCTATTAAATCAATTACTAATATACCCTTTTAACTATCTTTCTCAATCTGAAAATGCAGATTATATTAGTGAGTTTATCTCTCTGTCTCCGTCTCTCTCATTATATATATATGTGTGTATTTATATAATATATATAATATGTTTATACATATATATACAAGCGGTGCACGTCCTGATAGGTCTTTGTTTTCTTTTTAAATATTGCATCGGGTACGTTAAAAGGTCAGACTAAATGATATATGAAAGCTAAATGATTCTCATTCGTGGGTCTGATCGAATGATGAAAACATGATGTCTGTATTTTAGCTTTTTCCCCGGACGTCCGGAGTAGAAAAAAACTGTATATATGAGTGAGAGAGACGGGGAGAGAAGGAGAGAGAGGGGAGAGATATGGAGAGAGATAAAAATGATAAAGATAAAAAAAGCAACAAAAAATGATCATGTTTGAATTTGTAATAAAAACATCATGTTTGAATTTGTATGATCTATGTGCTGGATTTTCGGAGATAGAGAGAAGGTTATATACTTTTTTAAAATTTGTTAAATGTTAGTAAAATATATAATAGACAGATATATTTTTTGATAGTAGGCCCATAAATATAGGTTATTTGTTATGATTATGAAATAAGTTGTCTAATTTTAGATTAAGTTTTTTAAATCTCGCACGTCCTGTCCTGTATAAATGTGATCTTGTTTTAGCGCAATTTGATAAATGATGAATTTGAAAGAAGTAAATTGAGCTGAGATCAATCAAGATTTTCCCAAGAATTCTTAGTGACCTTTTGTTGGTCGAAATTTACCTTCGGCAATATATTAAGTTGACCAACTTTGACCCAGATATTCCGGTCGGCCAATTTCGACCAAGAGCCGTTGGCTAATTTTGGCCAAGACATTCCGTCGGCCAACCCTAGCCAAGATGTTTCCGTTGGCCAATTTTCTAGAATGAATATTCTCATGGTCAATTTTTTTCCTTGCCCGATTTGCTTCGTTTGATCAGTATTTTTCATAATTGGCGAGAAGTCTTATTGTTAATTGAAGGAATACTCCTGTGGACAATTTTTTGTTCTATCAGATCAAGTCTGACATTTTTAATACTAAGATACCATGCCAATTTTAAAGTGATAATCTGTTCCTAACGACGACGAATTTACTAGTCAATTTAATTAGCTTATAAATAACTGATAATTACTTTATTAAAAAAATTTAGTTTAAATGTTGGTTACTATAAACTGCCATTCTTTTCAAGTTTTCTAATTATAGATTGTCATGGCGTGTAAAGTAATGTTAATTCTAACAAAAACTTAAATCTAGATAAATGCAATGTACACATTAAACTTTATATATGTACATTAAAATGAGATGAATATCGATTTTGAAGAAGTTTATGAATATACAAGTTAAAATACACAAAAATGAAATTGAATAAATTAGAAATAGGTGAAGGAAATAAAATGGGCCAATGACAAATTTAAGAAGGCGTGCGTATAAGCATCAAGTAAACAAAATCCTCTGCATAATGAGTGATTAGATTGATTATTTTGTCAAAAAAAAAATCTGAACACTTTTAAAATATATGTCCAGATTTAGATTATCCAATTCAAACAAATAATAAAGATATGAATCTCATGTAACGGTATGCAGATGATTTGAAAAAACCGTCCCAATTTTTCATCCACGCCAACAAATGACGGGATATATTTTTTTATTACGTGTAGGACGGAACGAGACAGTTGACAAAAATTGAAAAAAAGAAAAGCGATCCATTAAAAAAACCGACACATCTAGAAAACAGCAGTTACAGGTTCACGAGGGAACGCCGAGGACCGAACCGATCCAGGGATAGAGGTTTAGTTAAGTGGGGTCAGATTTATAAGCTCAGGTAACGTCCACTAACTTAACTTGTGGTAGAGGCGCATCCTGATCTCCATTTCTTACTTGTCGTAATTCCATGAGTTGAGAAGTTTTCTCTTACTTGTGTCTGAGTCAGCATTTGTTTTATTAATCTCTGACAGAAAGGACAGCTGGGTAATAGATATTGGTCAGCATTATCAGTCGGATGCTCATATGTTGGCTTGTTATTTGAAAATATCAATTATTAATTTGAAAACTGAAACAAAAGGTGTGGAACCCACACCGATGACATGGAATTTTACTAGGACACAGCGCCTCAACGATAATCTCACCTGCAACTTAAGCCAACCACAAGATAATGTTACAACTTTCTCACCACAAGTATTCCGCCACGTGTCTCTCCTGAATCTTTCCTACCCCTTCTCCTCTCTCTTACTACTCTACTCTTCCCTCCCTCCATTCAAAGAAATCGAAATCCCACTCAGTAAGAGAGAAATTAGTGAGAGATAGAGAAGTATGCTGAAGAGTGAAACTGGTGGAAGTGGCGGCGGTGGAGGCGGCAACAACTTTCCACGTGTTTGCGACAATTGCAGGTCGGCGGCGAGCACCGTCTACTGCCGGGACGACTCCGCGTACCTCTGCGCCGGATGTGACACCCGTATCCACGCGGCGAAACCAGATGCATTCCGCCATGAGCGAGTAATGGTGTGCGAAGGCTGCGAGAAGGCACCTGCAGCCTTCATTTGCAAGGCCGACGCAGCCTCTCTCTGCGCCGCGTGCGACGCCGACATCCACTCCGCCAATCCCCTCGCTCGCCGCCACCACCGCGTCCCAGTTCTCCCAATTTCTGGTTTTGTTTATGGCCCGCAGTCGATGGGCCCCGCGGTTCAAGAAATCGACGAGGAAGATGAGAATGAGGCAGCTTCCTGGTTATTGTTGAATCCAGCGAAGAACTACAATAATAATCAGAGTAATGGGGTTTTGTTCGGTGGGGAGGTTGATGAGTATTTGGATCTTGTGGAGTACAATTCATCTGCTGAGAATCAATCTGCGAATCAGTACGATCATCATCACCACCAGCAGTATTGCAGTGTGCCAGAGGTAATGAACTACAGAGGTGACAGTGATAGTGTAGTGCCTGTTCAGTTTGGAGCCAAGAATCAGCTGCTGCAGAAGGAGGAACAGGGTTTTCAGTTAGGGTATGAGTATGAATCCTCTAAATCTGGTTATGATTTCAATGGCTCCATTAATCACAGTGTAAGTTTCTTTTGATTTCTTGTTTTTATCAGTAAATTTAATTTGACTCTTTTGGATCTTCAATTTACTCGTATGATTATTTATCAAATATTTTTAGTTTAATTTTAGTTAAAATATACTCTGTTCTATGTAACAATGTCATGTTTGCTGTTCTTGTTTATCATCGTTTGGCCAGTAGCTGATTTTTTACATTGATACTTGAATTGCCCAATAGAATTTTCAATGAGATTAGTTAATAAGCTAGTGATTGATCTTCTATAAATACGCCTCCTGCATATGTTTTGTGTTTTGACTGTACTTGCCCAACCATGTCCTCTGTTAATTCACATGGTCTGATGATGTAAACCAGGTGACTATTTCATCCATGGATGTTGGAGTTGTACCAGAGTCAAGCATGAGTGAAATATCAGTCTCACACACAGTCCCTCCCAAAGGGACAGTCGACCTTTTCTCCGGACCTCCCGTTCCAATTCCATCACAACTGACTCCAATGGATAGGGAGGCCAGGGTTCTCAGGTACAGAGAGAAGAAGAAGATGAGGAAATTCGAAAAGACAATCCGATATGCCTCAAGAAAGGCGTATGCAGAGATGAGACCCAGAATCAAAGGTCGGTTTGTGAAGAGAACTGATGTAGAAGCTGAAATGGACCAGATGTTCTCCACTGCATTAATGGCTGAAACTGGATATGGAATTGTTCCATCATTTTAAAACCCGTCGATCGAAGCAGAACGCAATAGAATTCATATCCCGATCGAAAGGACTCGTAAAAGATAACCGTAGCTCTCTTCTAATGTTCTATCTTCCCTTCGCACCAATCTAATCTTGTTTGGATAATTAATGAGATACATGTACTCAGTATATTGTATTATGTATATATACTCTTCAATCTTCGTTGTCACTGCTAATTATCTTTGTAAATGCACCAATATTTTCGGCTTAATTTCTAACCATTAGTTCTCTTACTCAAGGAGGGTTATCGGGTTGTAGATTGTTTGGCATCCACGACCTTAGTATAGTTATTCTAACTTAGTAGTAGACTGTTCTAAACTTTTTTTCTTCATTTATTTTTAATGATGTTTCTAACATGCATTCTTTTAGGTTCTCTTGATTTTTTTAAATTTTATTTTTTTATTCTTTTATTTAAATTTAATAATATGTTAGATTGAGTTATATGGTGAGTGTATTACACAGCTGTCAGTTTAACTGTACTGTCCCGGTGCATCAATTAATTTATATCACTAATAATTTTATAAAAATACAATCGATCTGCTAGAAGTATATGAAAGTTATATATATATATATATATATATATATGCAATTTGAGCATTATATATATGTGACAGGAAGAGGAGAAATAAATGCTTAACATGTAATATTCTTTTGTTATAGCTTAATTCATTTAACAAGGTTTTATTTTCTTTAATGGTTGTAGGTAGGTTTAAGTTCATTTCTCTTAAGGGCGTTTGATTTGAGTATTCTCTTTGGTAAAGTATATGGTAAATTTATTTTTCAGTATTTTTCAATGTTTGTTACAAGTATCATCATTTATCATGGTAAAGTTATTTAACCTGTTAAAATAAATATCTCACATTAATTTTCCTATCACTTTCCCATAAAATTCATTTTACCAAATAATTTTTTCATCTTACAACACATCTACATATTTTTCAAAATAATTTTTACATTACCAAATCCCCATAAAAATATCATTATTTGTTTCAATTATTCCTACTTGATTTTGATATTTTATTTCTTCAAGACCAAAGCCACACAAAAATGTCGTAAAATATCCCAATCCTCGTGGAACCAAAAGGTCCTGATATCGAATTTTGAGATTTTTTCGTCCCTTCCAACTCGTCCACCAACTCGACTTGAGGTTGTCTCGTGAGATTAAGATATACACGTTAATTGGAATGAATGAAATAAAATATTAAATATGAATTAAAAATAGATAAACTATTCATATATACATAATATAAAATCTAAGTGATTAGAATACATGTTCATAATATCAAATATTTTTTTGAAATTAAAAATTAGTTTCTTCCCTAAAATAAATATTATAAATAAACTATCAATATTTAAAAATATATTAAATTTATAAAGGAGAATATAACTTAATTATTTATCACGTCTCATTTTTTGTGTGTAGGACCGGACCCTTGGGACGAAACCACGAATGGGGAGGAGTCCCTCAATCATTTATATTGAGTTTTAGATTGTATTTAACACAAATATAAAAAAAAACTTACATCATTGTTCTATTTTGTTCCTGTGTAGAACTAAAATATTTTGCCCGTTCCAGCCGGAACAAAATGATATTGATAACCATGGTATACATATTTACCAAAGAAAAGTACATGTAACAAGAAAATTGTTATATATTACTAAATATTTTAATGTGTTAATATAAATGACGGTTATTTATCTCAAATTTACATTTAAATATAAAAGAGGAAAATTATATGATAATTAATTTGCGATATCAGAAAAAGTTTAATCAAACACGACGTGAATTATTAAGATACTTTAGTAGTTGCTAATAGAGAACTTGTATACAATTTTGCTATGTAATTTTGAACAATTTTTCATTGAATTTATTTGTATCGTGTAAGTAAAAAAATTATTTTAATTTTTGACGTAGTAAGAGAAAAATAGTTTATTTAATTTTATTGATTGGTTAATAAACTAGTTAATTATTTAGTGCGTAAAATAACATATATATAGTAATGAACATTAGGCATGGGATAAGGAAGCTGATGATACAACACTACATAAGAAACAACTAAATAAACCGATAAACCCGAAAGGTATTGGTTGTTTCTTCTGTGGAGCTGAAGCGCATAAGAAGAAGCAATGCACCAACTATCACGCTTGGCGTGCTAAGAAATGTACGCTTCTTAATTTGGTTTGTTTTGAGGTTAATTTAAGTTCAATTCCTAGACACACGTGATGGATAAATTCTGGTGCAACAACTCACATCAGTGTGTCTATGCAGGGTTGCCTAAATTTTCGAAAGCTAAATGATGTTGAAAGATTCATCTACGTGGGTGATGGCAAGACGGTTGAGGTTGAAGCGATGGAAAAATTTAGATTATAATTAAAAATTGGATATTATTTGGATCTTGATGAAATTTTTTAATGTACCGTCATTTAGACGGAATTTAATTTCTATTTCCGTTTTAAACAAGCTGGTTATGTTTGTTCTTTTGGAGACTGAAAATTTGGTTTGTTTCTTGATTCAATTTCAGTTGGTTTCGGTTTTTTATCAGGATATGATAATCTTTATTTGCTTGATACAATTGTTTCATTTAAAGAATCCTCACAATTAAGTGCACGAAGTACTAAAAGAAAATTAACCAGTGATAATTCAACTACGTTATGGTACAAGCAATTATATCTCCAGACGGAGAATAGAGAGACTTGTGTCAGACAAAATTCTCAGTCCTTTAGATTTCATAGATTTTTTACGTTTGTGTTAATAGCATAAAGTGATTTGAAGCCAACATGACTCCGGACATCTTAGAACTTATTCATATGGATATTTGTGGGCCATCCCCTTCGGTCACTTGGAATGGTCAACAATATTTTATAACGTTCATAGACGATTAGCTTAGATATGACTACATATATCTCATTCATGAAAAGTCGCTGTCATTGGACGTGTTAAAAAATTTTAAGACTGAAGTTCAGAATGAACTCAACAAAAGGATTAAAACTAACTGTGGTCGTGAGTACTATGGTAGATATGATGGTTCACATGAACAACGTCTAGGATCATTTGCTAAATTCCTAGAGGAACGCGGTATCGTCCCATAATACACTATGCCTAGTTCACCCATTATGAATGGTGTTGCTGAAAGATGAAACAGAACGCTTAAGGACATGGTCATGAATATGATTAGTCATTCAACCTTACTAGAATCACTCTAGGGTGAAGCATTTAAGGCTGCAACATATATCCTTAATAGAGTTACAACTAAAGTGACTGTCAAAACCCCATATGAGTTTTGGACACATAAGAAACTTAGTTTAAGGCATTTGCACGTTTAGAGATGTCCAGCTGAGGCGAGGCCTTATAGGCCTTATTAAAATAAGTTAGACTTACGGATGGTAAGTTGTTATTTTGTTGGATACTCTGAAAGATCCAAGAGGTACAAGTATTATGATCCACAATATGTTGATATTCTCACAAGTATTATTAGCATTAATCAGGACCGTGTTCCAGACATTGTTCATGACACAACACAAGACAATATCGGAGAACCCCCCATTCAAGAGATTATTCTAGAAGAACAAACTCTAGCATCTCAAGAACCAATGCCATTAAGGAGATCCACTAGAGAGTAGATAAGTGCAGTGCCAAATAATTACATTTTATTTCTCCAAGAACATGAGGTTGACATTGGTGTGATGGAAGATGATCCGATCAACTTCCCTCAAGCCATGGAAAGTTCTAACTCTCAAAAGTGGATCGATGCCATGAATGAAGAGATTAAGTCCATGAAGGACAATGACGTGTGAGATCTTGTTCCATTACCAGAAGGTGGAAACTCATTGGTTGCAAATGGATTTTTATGACCAAATGAGATTCATAATGTAATGTGGAAAGATATAAAGCTCGTCTTGTCACAAAAGACTTTGCACAGAAAGAAGGCATCGACTATAAAGAGATTTTCCCTCTGATTTCTACGAAATAATCTTTCAAGATTATAATGACATTGGTGGCGCATTTCAATCTTGAGCTGCATCAGATGGATGTAAAGACGACGTTTCTCAATACTGACATTAAAGAGACGATCTATCTGGTGCAACTAGAAAATTTTGTGTCAGGAGACCAAAAGAATATGGTTTGAAAACTTAAGAAATCCATCTATGGACTCAATAAGATATCCCGACAATAGTATTTTAATCCTGAAAGGTGATAATCTCGTTCGGTTTTAAGATAAATTTGGTCGATGAATGTATATACCATAAGTTCTGTGGGAGCAAGTATATTTTTCTGGTTTTATATGTGGATGACATTTTCCTTGCCAGTAACGATATATGCTTATTGCACGACACTAAGAGATTTCTAGCTAAGAATTTTGAGATGAAAGATCTTGGTGAAGCCTATTTTGTATTAGGGATCCAAATACACTAAGATCATTCTCAGAGTATTCTTGGATTGTCACAAAAGAGATATTTTGAAAAGGTCCTTAAAAGATATGACATGTAAGACTGTAAACCAGGTGACACCCTTGTAGCTAAGGGAGACAAGTTTGGTCTCAATTATAGTCCTAAGAATGATTTTGAGGAAAATGAAATGTAAAAGATTCCATATGCATCGGTAGTGGGGAGACTAATGTATGCTCAAGTTTGTACATGTCCTGATATTGCGTAAGTGACTAGGATGTTGTGAAGATACTTAAGCAATCCATGCATAGATCATTGGAAAGCAGCTAAATGGGTCTTGCGGTACTTACAGAGAATAAAAGACTACATGCTCATGTTTCGAAGGTTGGATCAGATTGAGATCGTTGGATATACTGACTCTGATTTTTGCTGGATGCCAAGATAGTATAAAATCTACGTCGGGCTATATTTTTCTGCTTGCTGGAGGTGCTGTCTCCTGGCTACATAGTTATATAAGTCAAGAGGCTCCTCTTATAAGTTAAACACTGATAAATGCATGCACGCATGCTTTTGTCTTTTCTTCTAAAAAATGATGGTAGTCATCTACTTTATAGAAAGCTAATAAGCTTTATGATTATGCATCATAATCACTTTACCTTGTATTTATGTTACATTTCTGAGAACTTGAGTTGTGTGTGTATAGGGACGATCCCACAATGAAAGGAAGGGGGAAATTCCCCCTATTGCTTTGTAATTTTTTTTTCAATTTATTTTACCCTTTATATATGAGGGTTGACGACCTCAACGTTGACTACCAGTGAAGTGCAACTCTTACGGCGTATCGGGGATCTCCACGAAGGACGCACCATGGAGTGTCACCGCTGAGACGCACCATGGAGTGTCACCGCTGGGGTGCACCCCTTGGGGTGCCACCACTAAGGTGCACCACATGGGGTGCCGCCACTGAGGTACCCATGTGGGTCATCCCTATGGCAGCGCCATAGGGTGTTACCCCTATGGTAGCACCATTAATGTAACCCTCATGGGTGTACCATGGAGGTGCCTGGATTATCTATCGTAATGTAACTCGAAGACAACAATGACGTACTTCAGACAATATGCCTCACTTCTGTATCACAATGAGTTATCACATCACAAACCACTAAGTCAAGTGACAAAGACTTGGGTGGGCGTATGGTTGTCTGAGAACGTTTGAGAGGCTGTGGACTGGCAAGATTAGGTTCGAGGCAACATTGTAATGGATGGGGGACATACTTCCTCGATACAACCACTTTAGACATTGAGGGTGTGCTACCATCCCACCTTGGGGAGGGGTTGGTTTGAGACAACCCTTGAGAGGAGGCTTTTCGGTGAACACCGCCGTTACGCCCCACCGACTAGGTATGTTCTCCCTAGATCATGGTCACTATACAAAGACCCATGTTGCGCCACCCGATTTGCTTATGTGTAATCCTCCTCTTTCTCCCCTAAGCATGATCAGTCAGCTTAGATAGCACGATTCGATTGGCGGACTTACAAATAATCAAGGGATTAGTTGCACTGGTCCCCCTCCTATTGTTTACCTATAAAATGAGGACTCCTCCTTCATTTAAGGATGACTCCTCCTTCATTTAAGGAGGATTGAAGCTTTAGAGATAGAAGCTCCCATTTTAGTTTGAGAAACTCCCACTTCTAGAGAGAGATCAAGTATTTGTCACCACCCTTGAGTGTCTAGAGTGCTCATCCTTTACCTCCCGGCGTCCTTCATGACGTTATCAGGCATTGTTCCGATCACGAGTTAGGACTAGACCACTCCTGTACTCAACCACGTGACACATTTGTAGCTACACTCTCTTTAATTTTTGAAATTATCTTTGATCTTCAATTAAAATCTGCGGACAAATGTTTATTGGCTGAGTGTTTACCAGAAATTTCTCACTCGTATAGAATTACAAACCCACTAAATCCCCTTCGAAATTGTAAAAAAGAAAGGAAAATAAATGTATAATGTTGGATTAAACTTAGTAATTATTTGATTATTTCAATATTTATAGTATATTTAAATGAAGTTAAGTGGGAAAAAGATTTTTTGGAAAAATTATCCTCTCTATTTCATAAAATTTCTTTATTGTCTTTCATAAATAATAAGATTAAATATTAATAATTTTAAACTAAATAATTAATTATACTCAACATTTTAGACAATGTTGTTTAAACTAATTTTACAAATTTTATTAAATTATCCTTTATGGGTAAAACTTAAATTATTGAAATACTAAATATAAATGGGGCTTGGAGGAGAAATATTTTTTGACAAGACTACCTTAATTACTTTTAAATTTTTATACATTATCCTTAAACTCAAATTAAATTAAACAAAAAATCAGTTGAAGGATTCTAAAACCATTTTGTTTGAATTTATTAACCCTAGTCAATGTGACAATTTTAATGATAATAAATAATACTGCACTAGTATTTTAATAAGTGTGTAGGTCCTAAATAAAGTGAAAATCATGTCGAAAATACTTAATCTTAAGTGTTTATGCAAAAAAATAAAGGACAAAGAAAACTGTACATGACGAGTTACAAGCGGTATATTACGAATGGTACAAAGTATATCAAATGAACTTCAAATGATCTAAATCAAAGTTGGTCGAACTCAGAATGCTTCAAGAAACTCGAAACTGGATCCAACAGCTCAAGAACCAAATCGTAGAAGACCGAACCAGGTAGAACAATGTGAAAATTCTAAGGACCGGTTCACCCTCAATCCGATGTCCAAATCGACTCAATTTTGGAGGATTTTCAGTCCTGCCAATAGGAATATGATGCACTGATTTGGGATCGGTCTGACCAATTCCCTAACCGCTGCAACCGGTTTCTACAAGTGGTAATTACTTGAGTAATTGCCTCAAACCGGTCATACCGGAGGTAAACCGGTTGGCCCAGTTGATTGTTTGGGAATAATTCCCCAAATCAAGCACTGGCTCCATCGATTTCCAAACCGGCTAGACAGATTTAGGGACGTATTTTTTCCCTATAAATAACCGAACATTATTTTATTTCTAACAGACCTCTCCACACCTCTCCTCTCATCTCTAACGAAGTTTCATAGTGTTTTATTCTTTGAGAGGATTGCATTTTGAGCGAATATTTGAGATATTTTCTAGATAAAAGCAAGTACAAATTATGAGTGAAAGATTGAGAGATCTACTCTTTGAGAGACAAAGAAATTTTATAAGAGATTCAGAGATCTCGACCGAACTACATTGTCAATGTCTAATTGACGTCATAAGCAATAGAGCTTGTTAAGGTTTGGTTTTCACCGTTAAGAGGATCGTTTGGGAAAAATCTTTAAGGGGGGATCCTTGGAGCTTGGACGTAGAGATAAATTTTTCTGAACTACGTAAAAATATTGTGTGTTAAATCATTCTTCCATACTCTTTTATTTACGTGTTGTTTACTTTCTGTACTTAATTTATCACACATTGCATTTCCGCACTTTAATATTCTACATCATCATAATTTTATCTATTTAATTGCTCATTTATTAAATATTGCTTGATTGGTTTAATTTGTTATTCATTTTATATTTCAAGCAATTTTAGTTTTTATTCTATATCAAATATTTCTTTTTAAAATTTTTCCTTTAATAAAAGGGGCGCCATATCGATCCTTTAGAATTATCATCTTCAAAGGCTTTTGTCTTAACTATTACTATTGAAAATATCAATAGTAAAGCTTAAAGATGGGAGCTGATCCTTTTTGGTCTTGGAGAAAACTGATCTGGCTTAGAGAAAAGATATCTCATTTATGCCAGTTGAAGATCGGCAATGGACAGTCTTCCTTCATTTTCACTGACCTTTGGCATGATGATGGCATTATTCTTCAATGGTTTGGCAATGACTTTGTTAATCTGACTGGTTTAAATCTTATTAGAGAAGGGACTTGGCGATGGCCTAACCGAGTCATTGAGAGCTTGTTCCAGTCGAGACACATCTACTAGAGATACTTATACTACTTTATCTCCCCAGCACAATCATGTTAATTGGAGTCACCTGGTTTGGTTTTCTAGAAACATCCCCAAGTGTGCTTTCATTCTTTATTGAGGAGATGTGATGTTTCTCCTCTCCTTAATTCCTAGAATGAGCTCATTCTTAGGCTACTCTCTTTTAGGAACCCTAACACTTATTAATTTTTTAGTACTAGACTTGTTTTTTTTACATTTGTGTATTGTCTTTAGCTTGAAAAGAACATGTGAATTTTTGTGGGTAAAATCACAGAATCTCGTCTTACTTTGAGAAAGATTTTGGCCATGGTTAGGGATAGATTATTCTTTTTTACCAATGATAAATCTCTCAACTTCGATGATGATTCTTTGGAGAGATGGATGTAAATTATAATTAGTCTCTTTGTTTTCTAGTCCTAGGGTATGCCCATTGTATTTGTGTAAATTTTTTTATTAATATATTTTTTGCCTTTGACAAAGAAAATGATTAGTATCTAGTTACTCCATTATATGTATAATTAATAAGTAATTGTACAAAATAAAAAAGTTTAAAAATCATTTTAAGAAATAGCATTTTATTTCAAACTTTAGGTTAATAGTCAAGTTTTTTTACCACGCCATCAACCATTTCCTGACAAAATTGTGACGAGACAATTTTATCCTTATTTCACAGATTCTGTGATCTGACTTTGCTTGTGTTTTTAATTAATTAAATATCAGTAATTAATGTTTTCAAATTCAAATTTGATTTCTTTGATTTTTTAATTAAATAAACAAGAGATTAGTTGCAATGACACCCTCCTTTTGTTCACCTATAAGAAGAGGACTCCTCCTTCATTAGAGAGAGAGAAGCTCCCATTTCTAGAGTGGAAAACTCTCACTTCTAGAGATAGAGAAAGCAAGCATTTGTTACCACCCTTGAGTGTTTATCGTGCTCCCCGTTCACCTCCCAACGTCCTCCATGGCATTCTCAGGCGTTGTTTCGGTCATGAGCTAGGACTAGACCACTCATGCACTCACACACGTGACACCATTGTATTTACATTTAGCGACTCCACTGGGGAGTGGTTTGTCACACTAGTGAAGCATCATCATGGTTGGACATGTAAATGGAAGAGCAGCTATATCGCGCACGGAGGGAGATAGACCCATAGTCAACGACGAACATGGATAAGAGGAGGAAAACACCTCTCGTGAGTTACCACCAGGTGCATCTACACAAGCGCAACAGCAAGCAGAAGCCATTTGGGAACTCCAAGCTTCTAACGTTGAGATGAGGAGAGTCATTGACACATTGAATGCATACATAAGTGCCATCGTACCACAAGACCCACCGGCAACCTCCACCATGGGCGTACAACTGACCACCTCCATCATGGGTACGCAACTAACCTCAACCATGGGTGTGAAACTAGCCTTCATCATGGGAGCGCAACCAACCTCCACCATAGGCGCGCCATTGACCTCTCCCACGGGCATCCAACCATCTTCCGCTATAGGTGTTCAATCACAAGCATTCGCCCACAACCATGTTCATTGTAAATAGTGCACAGTGAATAATTAATAACAAAGTAAAGTCTTCATACAAACAAAGAGGGAAAATACCATTGAAGGTGATGATGAAGCACCGAGAATAGGTTCTCTGCTAGAATCGTTAGCGTGCCCGCGCGTGGCGATCTCCTCGGATGCAGGCTTAGACTTTAGTGAAGCACCGACTATACGATCGATCTTAAGGTGTATGGTTCTGACTGTATGACTCTTTCCAGTAGGGGCAACCTCGGTTGTAATAGGGACCCTAGAGGTGCCTCCATCCTGCACCGCACTCGAAACTCCCACTCAGTGAATGTTCGAAGTGACCTCTTGGCCATCTCAGAATGTATCACCCCAAACTTAGGTTTGGGAATGAGGCCCAACATGATGTCACCCTATAAACCATTAGAACATCTAACATCTTCGGAGGAGATGCTAAGCTTCTGGTCCATCTCAACTTCTGATTCAGCTAAAACACTTTGAGCTTTATTGTTCGACGAGGCATGCGAGGAGAATAGGGCCCAAGTAGCTTGTGAGCTTTATTGTTCGACGAGGCATGTGAGGAGAATAGGGCCCAAGTAGCTTGTGAGACGAGCAACGTGCCCATAATCCCTATCAACCGTCCATAGCATCAACGCTTCCTTTCCCCGAACCCACTCCAAATTAAGACTAGCGGAACCCTGGTCATAGCCGAACTGACGTGCAACCCGATTACACTGATAGTGCGTTGACATAAAATGGTTCCCATTCTCTAACTCCACCATCATAAGAAGAGTGAAAGGCGTCATGATCACCACCAGAAGTCTGTCAAGACTCGACCAACCAAGCACGGCCTTCCTGCTAAGCATAATATGCCTGTCCATCATTCCCTAATACACAGTGCGGGTGTAACCGATGCAGCCATCCGAATAAGGGCGAGGCTGGAAGTAGTTGTATACATTAATGTCTCATGAAAAATCGACACGAGCAGGAGTCCTGATCTCACACCAAGACCATGCACGGGGTGGTTCAGAATGGTTCTCCCACTTCTTGCAATCAACCTTTTGAGGAGCATAGTAAATGAATCGCTCACATACGAACGTTTGCAAAAAAATGTAGTCCACGAAGGTTGTAACTTCATACCTGCCAATGGACCTCTTTAGATCATCGTGGAAGCGATCAAGCAAGTAGTAAAGATTTCCCAAGAACAAAGGCTTGAGTGCAATCCTCTGCCCCGTCGGCGTACCTACAACAACATTTGAGAAGAACAATGTTAGACCACCCAGGTATAGAACAACAACGAACGCAAAAGAATATAGTTGCAAAAAAAAATCATTATCAAACCCTCACCTAGGAAAATGTATCTCGACAGCCACATGGATAGGAATACGGCCAACTCCACCTTCATATTTT
>QANY01009091.1:0-260118 GCA_003255025.1 Datisca glomerata
TATTGATTTATTTTAATTTATTTTGTATATATTTTTACTTTTTTCACATATTGTTTCCTTATTTTCACTCTACATGTTTTTTTTAAAATTTATCATACATCTTTATCATCTCTAACATTTCTTTCCATTATTTTTTTTCTTTATAGTGTTATCGTTTCTTATTTATTTATGTATTATTATCATATCGTCATGATTGTACGTGATTATTGTTTTATTCTTTAATCATCAAACTTGGCGTTCATAAATTAAAACTTAGATATAAATTTTGTTAATTTCATTATTTAGTTTTCACTAAAAAAATCTGATGACGGACTTTAGAATTTTCAGGATATCAAAATTCTCGAACTACCGAGGTGATGAGTTATTTTTAGAGTACCGAGAGTAACTCTAATAATGTTTTGATTTAAGAAAATATAAAAAATAAAAAATAATTTTTCAATGGTCTTTGTACTACCCATTAAAGGTCATTTATTTGTTCATTTTTATGATACAAAATGTACCAAATGGGACATTCAAAAGTAAATTTATTTAACATTATTATTTTAAATAATTTGGATAGCATTGATTAAATTTGGTAATCATTTTCCATAATGGGTGTCCTGGGGTGCTAATACAATCTTCACACGCAAATGATTTCCGAATCAACTTTAAATTTTCGCAGACCAAAATATTTGGTTTTAAAATTAGGTTATCAATTACGTCTTAAAATGATTGATAAAGATTTTAAATTTTTTTTTTATAAATAATTTTTTTTAATCGTCGCTTTGCATCACGTTGCAATCAGAACTAACCCTCAAATAATGGAAACGGTCCATTAGGTCAATTGTGGCATATGAGGTGACAGTGAGAGAGACTTTTTGTGTACCTATCTTGAATGTGCATGTGCCTTTTCCGCATAACAAAACATGCTCTTGCAAAGCTACGAATTTGTTTTTTGAAAAATATTTCTTTTTCATTTTTTTATTTGAATGTCACTAATTAACATTGTCAAAGATGAAGTTGCAATGTGTCCAACATTTAGTCAATAAGTCACTAAACCCAAGAATTAAAGTTAAAGTGGTTAAATTAAATCTTGATTATCGTGCTTAAAGAGTATTTCAAAGACTGTCACTAAGATTTGAAACTATACTCATTCTTTTAAACAAACATCTGCTTGGCTAACTGCAAGTGATTATATAATGGATTAACATCCTCCTAATACCTAGTTCGAATATCCATGTGTATAATCCCATTTCTTCTTGTTCAAAATCTCAAATTTTATTGAATAAAAATGAAAAGAAATCTAATCATACAAAAAAGAATGAAGACAAATCAAAATTAAAGAGATCTCTTGTATTTATACTTAGTCCTTTTTTTATTTAGACAGAGACAATAGAACAAGTTAAAGAGAAATATCATAGGTTGGTTTAGTTAATTAACTACTTTAATGCCAACATGAAAGCAATAAAACAATTGCTTTCTTGTTAACAGTGCATCATCCAGAAGGTTGGACAAATAACCTCTACTCCCATATACTAAAACCAAGCATAATTTTTATCCTATTGGCTTCATTCCTTGTCCTTTCTACTTAACCTATAATTAAATCAACCAAATAAATATCACATTTATAGACTTCAATGACACATCAATTAAATTAGATTAAATGTGACTTCCACTAAAAAAAGGTTAAAGGTGACTAAAATTGTAAATAGGCACGCCATATAAGTGTTTTGCAATGCAACCCCCTTACAATCTTTTTAACTAGTTTGTCCCTCCTCTCAATTGTTTTTTTTTTCAATTAAGTTTCCTATACCACATATTGCTAGGTTCAGATTTGAGATTTGAACAAAGAAATAGGAAAACGTTGAATTACTCAGCCAACTCCCTGTTTGGGAACTAGTTCGGTAACTAGTTCGGTAACAGTTGTATGTACACATGGGTCTATTTGTTAGACTTTCACAATCAATAATTCATAAGCATATATTAATTGATGGGTGGCAGTTGTAGCCTACTCTTTCTCTCTGTCCTTTTTTGTAAGAGAGAGAATTGATTGGTTGTACCATAATATTTTCAAACTAACTTATTACATGCTTAACATGTATTCATTATTTAACTTACCTTCTGTCTATAATGTAACATATTATCTATGACTTTATAAGATTGGTATCCATTATTAATATACTAGAAATTATATTTTTTGGGATTTATCTTTTACCTCAAGATAATTATAATGAAAAATTAAAAAAATTAAGAAAGATTCGCCAATATGAAGAAAAAATGACTATTTCTTACTATTTCTTACATTTTTTTCTTAATTGACGCTATTTTCCTCTCGTTTTTTGTTAGTCTCTGGTTGGCTATATGTATGATTAAATTTAAATTACAAGGAAGTTAGGTGAATAAACATGCCAATCATTATCAGAGTAACTATAATTTTTCCGTAATAGTGTAGAAAATAGAGAGAGAAAGAGAGATGGATTGGAAATTGAAATAGATAATTTAATTAGTATACCAACTCTTCTGCACTTTCTTAGTCTTAGCCAACACCAAGGTTCTTAAGACAAGAATACCCATGATGTTTCCAAGAAATTACATGCTGAGGTTGTAATCATAGTCACCATAAAATAAAATAAAAAAAAAACAGGTTAATTGAAAAAGGAGGGAAAAAAAGCTAAGAAATGGAGGGTAAGATTAAAAAGCCAAGAAAAAGTGAACCAAGACATTGGACCCTACTTGTTTCACTTTTTTTTTTTAACTTTCCCTCCATTTTTTCTACTCAAATTTTTTCTTTAAATTATATATTTGAATTGAACAACAAATTCAACTAATTAATAGAAATGTTGTTCAATGTGGGTAATAATCAGCAACGAGAACCCCTTTTGCAGCTAAGTGCACCTGCACCCACTGTTATTGAACCCACAAGGGAAGATGGTCTGGCTCCCAAGCTCGAAGCTTTAGCATAGCTGGACGAAGCTCCTGCCCCCGATGGTGTAAAAAACGCACCGTTTAACAGTAAATCTCCCTCTGACCTCCAATTCCAATTCTTCCACTCATTCTCTGGTGCGTCCTCATGTTTTGTGACCTCTTTGCTGAATCTATCATCAGGAGCAGCAAATCTATTGCCTTGGCTATTGATAGTGGGTGCTGCACTTCCTCCAATGGCATACATTTCCCAATGGGTATAGTCATTGTTGACCACATGGAAATATCCATGCCTACATCTGTTCAAAAAGAATAAAACTTTATTAGCATGCAAACAAAACCCATTAGCCTTGATATTATTAAAACTAATTAAAAAATATATCTTAATCATTTTACTAATTTATTTGATAATTTTCATCCTTAATTAGCTTAAATACTTTGTGTCCCTAATTATACCTTGGCATTCTTTGGACAAGACCTTCACCAAAGTGATTAAAGGCAATGGTGACTTGCATATTCTTGTCCTGAGTGTAGGAATCACTATGCCCCAACAACATGACCTTATCATGATGTGTCATGTAGTTATTGGATATGGTGATAGCAGTGGACCCATGAATGGCATCAATCAAACCATCCCTACAGTTGGACAAGGAGCAATGATCAACCCATACGTGGCTCCCACCAAAGATCGACACTCCATCACCGTCTGATATGGTTCTCCACCCATAATGCCGTGGGGAGTCCCTCACGTAAGTATTCCCCCCTTGCTTACAGTCATGTATGTTCAACCCATGTATGATGACGTTGGTCACATATTGGATGGTGATGCATGGCCCACCGGCAATGTGGACGCTAGCTCCTCGGCCGTCGATTGTTTTAAATGAATTCATGATCAACTCTTCTTTTAACTTGATCACCATATCACGTGCGAATATGATCCATAATGGTTCGTCTTGAATCACAGCGTAGCGTAGAGTTCCTGGCTTTGGGTTTACTGGGTCATCATCTCCAGCATCAGTGACCACGTAGATCCTACCATCTCTACCGCCGATCGCGTTTTTGCCGAACCCAATTCCACAGTCGGCTAGTCTTTGCCTATTCTTCTCCCAATTTGGGTCGCATCTCCAGCAATCGTCAATGGGGTTCCCTGTCCCACATGATAAATACCCCAAATTCCTCCTCGAAGCATTTATTCTCCTGCCCAAATAAAAAAATAAATATGTTTGTACCTAAATGTAAGTAAATAATAATTTTTTTATTTAAACCCACACCCTTCATGAGAGAAGTTAAAAAAAACCATTGATTGAACCACAGACTATGTCACATTGCAATAATAAATGTTAGTTGGGGGTGGGGGTGGGAATGTTACCTGTGTACGTCTTGCACGACGAGTTCTGGGTCCTGAACAGGTGAGGAGGAGACAGAGGTAATGGAAAGGGTGAAGAGAGAGAAGAGGAAGAGGATGAGAGAGAGACAAAGGGTTGCCATTTGTTTTTGGTCTTACAAAGAAAGAGAGAGGGAATTAACTAAAGAAAGGGGAATGTGAGGAGAAATGAAAGGAGAAATGGGGTTTATATAAAGGGAATATTAAGGGAGGGAGAGAGGGGTAATTAGCATGATTAAACTAAACAAGTGGGACCCAAACAGAGCTTCGTGATTTCTGGATTTACGGGGGATTCGATTGGGGGTGGTTTTGGCCGTTAAGCAAGGCCTGAATAAAGGAGAGCTCCATAGTCCCCCGTGGAGATTTTTTTGACTAATAGACTAGAGAGTAGAGAGACAGAGAAACTTTTGTTTTTACACTTTGAATAATTATGCTCACTACTCACTACCGTATACACATATCATCATCCGAAAGTTGGGAGTTTTGTGGGGCCCGAGGCTCCTATATTTTCTTATATTTTTTTAAATAAGATACATAGGGGTAAGGTAATGTATAGACATAGATCACAATATCTATCCCTCTTAATAGTAGAAGATTTTGTGTATAGAATCTTTAGTTTGTTATATTACTAGGAGTTTCGCCGATCAGGTAGTTAAGTGTGTAAACGGGAGCTACATTGTGTTAAAAGCCTTCAGAAGTTCATATAAGCAATATGACTAGTCAACAATTACCTTTTTATAGTTTTGTTACATTTCTTTTCCATAATCGAGGGTCCAATAATCTCGATCGATTTCATTTATAATTTTTTTAATATATTAATAAATATGTTAATAATAATAATAAATTGTAATAACATGTGATCTTATATCTAGTGTTTGTTAACGCATAGTCGTCTAGAACATCGTAATGTTATATAATATTTTCTAGTAATATTATGTAGTACCGCAAACTATGTCTCACTAATTTAGTCGTAATAAACAAATACATAACGAAAAAAATAAATTTAATATTTTAAGATGTGTAAGTGATCATCACACATCACATTTATTACCACGTATTGAGCACAACTATATTACATAGCATTTTTTATTTTATTAAATAATTTAAGGAATTAAATCAAATAATAAATTGGACCCAAAATCTTCGTGACAGAAGCACATGCTTTGCACTCCAAAATCAAACTTCAAATGCAATGTAGGCCCTATTTATCATCTCTTTAATTTATATTTATATATTAATACCATTTCTTCGTCTTGTTTAATTATTCATAGCCGCAAATTTCGGTTAGCATTTCTCATTAGCTTAGAAATGCTGACATGGTGAAATAACGACCTCTCAAGCTGCCACTTGTATACGTCATATAGGGTCGACAAGTGGCCCATGGTAGGGGTCTTAATAGTATCCTTAACGTCCTCACATGGCGGATTTTGTGTTCCCTTATCTTCCCAGTCTTTATCCTTCTTGTCTTCCGGTCTAATCCTACCCGTTGATCACGGGGGTTGACGGCCACGATATCTAGAATATAATAATAATTCTATGATCATGAAATTTCGGGGTTTAAGACTTTAGTAATCGGTACTGTTGTGTGACATATCTGAATTAATTAGCGATATAAATTTGAGAGGTGCCAATATCTCAGTATAAAAAAACCCGTCGGTATAGTGCCAATGACATACATGAAATAATTTTTTTTTTCAAAATCACTAATTAATTAATTAAATGACTTTGTTACACCACCAGCATTGTAACAAATCCCTTTCAATTATAGATAACAAATGTATTTTTTAAAGGAGATTTAATACTAACTAATTTTATGATAAAAAGTTAATAAAAAGCACATTTCCCGCATGCACCGTAAAAATGACCATGGTAACTTATTAAGTTATGAAAATTATACGGACGTAAATAAATTTAGTTACCTTACATCTATCCAATTCGATAACTAAATTAGTTACACATATCATTTTTATAAAAAAAATAGCAGACATTTTTATAATTTACTCTTATTTTTTATCATTTTCATATTTTCTCTTTTTATAAACTTTTGGTATCACCTCGTAAGTGAATAAATAAGATAAGTTTTTGTATGGTATGCTGTCTTTTTCACAAAGGGTTTTGGAGGAAAACCAACGTGAGAGTCGTTGTTAAGGCGTTAGTTGTAGGGATCAAATATAGTAGATACAACCATATAATGTTGGTTGGTTCTTATTTTGAGAATAATTCTGTAGTTTGTGATGGTGGTATGTGGTGGATGATCGAAAACTACTTGGCAAACTCCTCATCCAATTGACACGTGTTCCTTACTTATTCTCCTACGTGGCAGTCACTTCTAATCCAATAGTTTTTCTTCTTTTAAACAGCACATGCAAGGATCTCGTCATTTCACATCAAAATATTAGATTCCCTTACCCATGCATTATGGAATTTCTTTTTCCATTTTTTTCATTTGGATTAAAAGTCAAAAAAGTTGTAATTGGATTCTATTTTGATTATCGAAATATTTTATAGGCATCATCAATTTTCGTCAAAATTATAGGTAATTAATATGGACTATAAGTCGTGATTTGTACATATACCGTCGCTTTTTGGGCAAGATCATTTTCCACCACCGACATGTTTATTTCACCTATATAACATTTGCATATGCTACAATATTAGTATGATATACATAGCTGTTGACGGAATCACTTCAACAAAAACTTAAATATTGTGACAGTTTGTATAATCGTCGTTAATTATTTAAAAGCAGAAGTAATTGCGACGGTTTATATAACCGTCGTAAATGTGTGATATATTCCGACGGTTTTATCTAAACCATTGGAATTGATGATGATATGCCGACGGTTCCAATAAACCGTTGGTAATGAACATTTTTTTATAGAAAAATTGTGACGGTTTCATTGAACCATCGGTAAAAACGGCCATTTTTTGGATGCGAAACTCGGCATTTTTTGCCGACGGTTCAATTGAACCGCTGGGATTGATAGTTTTTTTTACAGCAGTTCAGTTAAACCATCGCATTTGGTGAGAAACTCGGATTTTTTGTGACGGCAACGGAACCGTCGTATTTGTATGAGACTCAGCCGTTTTTGCCAACAGTTTAGATGCACCTTCGGGATAGGATCTATTGCTACGGTTTTTAAAACCGTAGCAATAGAAAAACCCTAAATCAATTTTAAACCCACATTTTTTTCTTCCTCATTTTCCCCTGCCTTCTTCTCCCCATTTTACTCTACCTTCCGCTTCTTCCTGCAGCAGCGAACCAATGCGCTTCTTCACACTCATGGTCGCGAGCGCTCCGTTGTAGGTTCTCACACTCTACCCTTTCTCTTTTCTTTAGAAACAAAACAATTTCTCTCTCTATTTCCCTAAACCCGTGCGGAAGTGATCTTCCATACCCCTTGGCGATCTTGGTTAATCTTTGAATCATCCATAGCTAAGCTCTCAAGCTGGTGTAAATCGACAACATAAATTAGAAATCAGTCGTAGTCGAGCTCGTCTGAAGGAGCCTTAGATCCCGTGCGCTGCTCCCTCTATCAAGGTATTCATCACTAATGACTAGAAATACTTTCTGTTTATCTACAGAACTCGTAGCTTTAATTGAAAAAAAAACGAAGGAGAATTATAATGGAGAGCCATAAACCTGCATGCATGATTTGCTTGCTATTTTTTCCAGTCTTTTTGAAGCTTGCTAATGGAGAGACATAAAATCGATACTGTGATGGAGAGATGTCCTACATATTGTGTTTCTTACATTAAAAAAGATGTGCATGCAATGTATTTATATCCAGGCTATAGTTATCTAAATATTTACTTAATGAAAAGCGTAATTTCCAGTGCGTAGTCACTAATTCAAAAAAAAGTTGAAGAAAGATTAAATGATTGTTTGGTTATTCTTAATCTTTAATTTTTGGTCGAGAGACTTCAAAAATTAAAGGATTATGCAAGAAAATGACTAATAATGCGTGGCATTCTTTTTAAGCACATGTTCTAATTATCCCCAAAAACTTAAAAGAGTATGAGATTATAAATGTCATGGGATGTTTGGTTATTACATGGGATGTTTTTGCAGTTTAGCCAAGAGAATAAATGTCAACTCCCAATGGGTTAATCTTTTCTACACTTGTGTGATAATTCCATGTAGGAATAATTTTTGTATTTCTTTAGTTCAAGTTCTATAATCGGGATCAATCTTACATTTATGTAGTAATTCAATTGATTTCATCTTTGTTCATCCCTTTACCAACTTTCTTGGCTGGAACTTCTTTGACTTCAATTTGTGTCATGTGCCCTTTTTGTCAATTATTCTATTTGTTTGGTCTACTTTAAGCTTTGAGAGCTGCAAAGGATAAGATTTGTATGACAAAACCAAGATTTAGTAAGGCATATCAAGATGAAGTAGATCAATTTCTAAACTTTTCGTTTGAGAGAGGATCGAGTGATGGATATATATTATGTCCTTGTTATCGGTGTGTTCATTGTTATCGTAAGACTATAGACGTCGTCCTTGAACACCTAATATGTAATGGGATTATAAGTGGTTATACATATTGGTATTTTCACGAGGAGTCCGCAGTGACTACTTCATCCGAAATTGGTACGTCATCTGAAGTCATTGTTAATAATATGGCACATGTAGAAGCATCATTATCATGTCAAGAGGATGATGATGATATGCATGATTTCTCACATGATGCATTGGGTAATTTATTGAACAATGAACATAGTTCAAACTCTATTCCATCATAACAACCGGTTGATGATGTAGATGAAAGAATGAGGGAATTCAGGAATGATTCTGATGTTAATGACTTTTACGATTTGGTTAAAGATAGTAATCAACTGCTAAATCCTGGATGTGAAGAATTCTCAAAGTTTTCATTCATTGTGAACTTATATCACATTAAATGTCTTGATGGATTGAGCAACAAATCTTTTTCTTCCCTTCTTGAATTATTGAATAGAGCATTTTCTAAGGGTGTTCAACTTCCAAATACATTTTATGAAGCAAAGAAATTGATTCGGAAGTTAGGACTTGGGTATGACAAAATAGATGCGTGTCCCAATGATTGTATGTTGTATTGGAAAGAAAAAGAGAAAGACCAAGTATGTAATCATTGGGGTATTTCAAGATGGGTTACCAATGAAACAAATTGTGTGTCTCAAAGAAAGAAGAAAGTGAAGAAAATACCTGTCATAGTAGTGCGCTACTTTCCTCTAAAATACAGGCTGCAAAGATTATACATGTCTTCTAAAACTGCTGAAAGTATGAGATGTCATCATGAGGGGCGCACTAAGGATGATGTATTAATGCCAAGTTTTTAAATAGTTATTACATGTTTACTGATACTAAGTCATAATTTTATATTATAAGGGAAACTTAACGAGCGCATGAGTCAACGTCCGGATGGTGATTATGATCTAATTTCACCAAACGACGTGCTCTCACAAATATTGGGTCCAGAGCATCCTGGACGAGTGCGTTCATTAGGACTCGGAGTAACTCCATCTCAAGTATTCTCGCATTATCGTGGTGAATCATCCACGCAAGATTCTACCCGTTTATCAACTGAGCTAGAATCCCAACGTGCACAAGTAGCTGAGTTAGAGGCTTAATGCACACGGGTGCCTCAGTTAGAGGCTGAATGTTCATATATGCGTGAGAAATATGACCAGGTGTAGGCTTAATGTTCAGAGATATGCTCTCAGCTAAGCTTAATTATGAAGTTTATGCAAGACTCTCATAAACACTATGGTAACCTTTTGTTGTTTAACGTTATTTAATAATACTTTTGAAATATTTTGTTATTTCAAATTTACATACGTTGAACTTATTAAATAATTTGTATTGATAATCTATTATAGTTTGGATATCTAATTAATGATTTAATGCTTTATAATTATGCGCTCTGTAAATATATAGAATGATACTGCTCTGACTATTGAAATAATACATACCTTATTAAAATTGTGTTAATATGCAGGAATTTTTGGGAATAAGCAGAAATAGGAAGGAGTATGTGAAAGCAGTGTTTTTGCGACGGTTTAAGAACCGTCGCAAAAAGTTGGACTAGGACAAATTAGCGACGGTTCTATTAGCATCGCTAATAAGACTACCTCTTTAGCGACGGTTTTAGAACCATCGTTATATATACAATGGTTCTAAAAACCGTCGCAATAGATTTTATTTAGCGATAGTTTCAAACCATCACCAATTGTCAAAATAACCGTTGTTTTAGAGCCTATGTCGCGACGTTACTCCGACAGTTGTCAAAATCGTCGGTGATTTAATCCTGACGGTGACGATCCAGATGGTTCTCCAACCGTCATCGTATCGATGTCGATGGTTATAAACCATCACCGTAAACTCGAATAACCGTCGCCGTAGACGTATTATTTTGTAGTAAATATAAAAACAAACATATTGAAGATTATAATAACAGTACTTAAAAAACACTAATGTTCATTGTTAATTATCTAGCTATGTCTCAGTTTAAATGTTGATTATGATAAAAAAAAATTCAGCTATAATTTGGGTGTGTGGATCCACACAATGCCTCCAACCACCAAAGAGGAATTAGACATTGAACAAACATCATTTATTAGTTCCACAACTTTTGATATGTGAGGTTATGAATCGTTAGACAAGTGAAGAAGAAGGGCAAGGGATCGATGTTAATATACCAATTTCAACCACATGATTAAATGGGGCTTTATTGGTCCCTCTCCATCCGAAAAATTTCCAATACTTGCAGATTTCAGTTTTGAGTCACCCCATATTCTTCTAGATGTATTATTGTACTTTATCTTAAAAAAAACATTTTGACACGTCTATTCAGTGTGTCAAACATTGCATTATTGTACATTTTAGCTTCTTCTTTTTTGGGTAAACAAGAATTTTGTATAATTCAAATTATAAATTGCAGCGACATAAAGGATGATATAACCCAGTAACAAGCCAAACCGCACATGACTACACCCTTTTAGTCATTCTGTACCACTAAGTTTTGACAGAGACTTCCTTGCTAAGCTAAAAGCTCATGATTAGGGGCATCTCCTAGATTCCTTACAGAGAATTATTAAGTCATTGGCAAAATGAAACTGAACCCACAAGAGTGGTGATATGATGCATAATACCCGTAAGGCCTTCCATAACTAGGACAAAGAGGTAGGGGGAAATCAGGCCACCTTATCTAATCCCTTTGGCTCTAGGAAAGAAACCGCAGCTCTTCATTAATATTGATGAAGAAAGAGGCTGTGTGTACGTATGAAATATGAATTCCATAACGATGATATAAAAATTGTCAGGGATGCTCAATGCATATAACAACATCTGAAAATAAGCTCCCGATGAATACTATCATGAACTTTCGTCAAATCAACTTTCAGCACCATATAGGAGAGTTATTCTTGCGGTTGTATCTGTAAAGAAAAAAAAATCACGATTTTAAAGAATTGTTAAAAAATTTCCTACATAGTTAAGAGAAATGAGTATATATGTGAAAAATTCTTAAAAGAAAAAAAAATCATGAAAAAATTTTAGAAAAAAATCAGATTCATTTAACTACCTGAAATGAAATACAATAACACCGATATTCTAATGTAATATAATGTTATTGAATATTTTAGAATAATACTTAGCTTTTGACTAAGTGATTTAGAATTTTGCATCACTCTTAATTATGAGTCAAATATTATTGTTTTTATATTTTATATGAAAGAAAGAGTGGTCATATCACACAATCATGTAGGTAATGTGGCAGTGGCATGGTAATTATATTATCACGTTTGTTTACCTTATAATTACCGGACCTAATCATACATATTTATAAGTAGATAGCAGGCGTAGTCTTTCACTTTAATCATTTGCGCGCGGTTGGGGTTGTAATATGGGTGACCAAGTCAAACCTTTCATTGTTTTCTACCTCTTTTTTTAATCTCTTTTTCCTTTTTACTTAACTAATGTCACCCAAGTCTCCCACTCTTTTTATCTTAAAAAAGATAAAAGCCTAGAGTGTTTCCATAATTTTCGGTTATTTGATGTTTTAGTAACAAAGTTTTAAAAACTGACATTTTAGTCAAATCATTGTTTAAACGTCTGTTGGTTGATGAACAGGAGGAAAATGAGGCTTGTGAAACCACATTTTCTTTAGACAATTAGGACAATGAGAAATAGTGATTTCGTGTTATTTAAGAAGTTATTTGTATAAATATACATTTATTATTTTTTGTTAAGATTTTTATACCATTTATTAAAAATTAAGAATTTTATACTCCTAACTCACCATTATTAACATCAAGTATGACAACTCTCTCTTTTCTCATCATTTTTTCATTCCCCATATAAAGATCAAATCAACTATGGTTGACAAATACTCACTCCCCAACTCTTAGCTCTTCTTTCAAACTTCTCTTCTTCTTCTTCTTCTTCTTCTTCTTCTTCATCTTTTATTCTTCTTCTGCTGCATCTTCTTCTTCTTTTATTCTTCTTCTCCTACATCTTCTTCTTCTTTTATTCTTCTTTTGCCTCTCCTTCTTTATCTTCTTCTTCTTTCTCTTTTATTCTTCTTCTACTTCTTAGAGATCATGTGACTCATCCCTTTTCAGTCAAGTAGTATCCGCTTTACTAATGTCATAATAAAATCAACTACTTGAAGGGTTCAAACAGTTATAAACATCTACTTGAACCCTTCAAGTATTGAGTTTGATTTGGGAAGTAAAAAAATATTACTTGAATGGTTCAAGTAATTGTATCAAACTATTTGACCATTCAAGTGATTTTGATTCTGAAAGTAAAAAAAATATTACTTGAAGGGTTCAAGTAGGCGTATCTGACTACTTGTACCCTTTAAATAGTGATTTTGATTCTGGAAGTAAAAAAAATTACTTGAAGGGTTCAAGTAGTTGTATCTAACTACTTGAACCCTTCAAGTAGTGAGTTTGATTCTGGAAGTAAAAAAAAATTTACTTGAAGGGTTCAAGTAGTTGTGTCTGAACACTTGAACCCTTCAAGTAGTGACTTTGATTCTGGAAATAAAAAAAATTATACTTGAAGGGTTCAAGTAGTTGTATATGAGCACTTGACCCCTTCAAGTAGTGATTTTAATTCTAGAAGTAAAAAATATTACTTGAAGGGTTCGAGTAGTTGTAGCTGACTACTTGAACCTTTCAAGTAGTGATTTTGATTTAGGAAGTAAAGAAAATATTACTTAAAAGGATTCAAATAGTTGTATTTGACTACTTGAACTCTTCAAATAGTGATTTTAATTCTGAAAGCAAAAAAAATATTACTTGAAGGGTTCAAGTAGTTGTATCTGACTATTTGAACTCTTCAACTAGTGAGCTTGATTCTGGAAGTAAAAAAAATTACTTGAAGGGTTCAAGTAGTTGTATCAAATTATTTGAACCATTCAAATAATGATTTTGATTCTGAAAGTAAAAAAAATATTAGGGTTCAAGTAGTTGTATCTGACTACTTGAACCATTTAAGTAGTAATTTTGATTCTAGAAATAATTTTTTTTACTTGAATGGTTCAAATAGTTATAAATAGTATCAAGCCATAATAGGTTCAAATAGTTATAAACAATTACTTGAACCCTTCAAATAGTGAGTTTTATTTGGGAAGTAAAAAAAATATTACTTGAAGGGTTCAAGTAGTTGTATCAAACTATTTGAACCATTCAAATAGTGATTTTGATTCTGAAAGTAAAAAAAATATTACTTGAAGGGTTCAAGTAGTTGTATCTGACTACTTAAACCCTTCAAGTACTGATTTTGATTCTGGAAGTAAAAAAACATTACTTGAAGGGTACAACTAGTTGTATCTAACTACTCGAACCCTTCAAGTAGTGAATTTGATTCTGGAAGTAAAAAAATATTACTTAAAGGGTTCAAGTAGTTGTATCCGAGCACTTGAACCCTTCAAATAGTGATTTTAATTTTGGAAGTAAAAAAAATATACTTGAAGGGTTCAAGAAGTTATATATGAGCACTTGAACCCTTCAAGTAGTGGTTTTAATTCTGGAAGTAAAAAAAAATTACTTGAAGGGTTCAAATAGTTGTAGTTGACTACTTGAATCTCTCAAGTAATGATTTTGATTCTGAAAGTAAAAAAAATATTACTTAGAAGGGTTTAAGTAGTTTTCTTTGACTACTTGACCCCTTCAAGTGTGATTTTGATTCTAGAAGTAAAAAAAATATTACTTGAAGGGTTCAACTAGTTGTATCTGACTATTTGAATCATTCAAGTAGTGAGCTTGATTCTGGAAGTAAGAAAAATTATTTGAATGGTTCAAGTAGTTGTATCAAACTATTTGAACTATTCAAGTAGTGATTTTGATTCTGAAAGTAAAAAAAAATATTACTTGAAGGGTTCAAGTAGTTATATCTGACTACTTGAACCCTTTAAGTAGTGATTTTGATTCAAGAAGTAAAAAAATATTACTTGAAGGGTTCAAATAGTTGTATCTGAGCACTTGAACCCTTAAAATAGTAAGTTTGATTCTAGGGTTTAAGTAGTTGAATCTAACTATTTGAACCCTTCAAATAGTAAGTTTGATTCTAGAAGTAAAAAAAATATTACTTGAACGGTTCAAGTAGTTGTATCTAAGCACTTGAACCCTTAAAATAGTGATTTTGATTCTGGAAGTAAAAAAATTATACTTGAAAGGTTCAAGTAGTTGTATATGAGCACTTGAACTCTTCAAGTAGTGATTTTAATTCTGGAAGTAAAAATAATATTACTTGAAAGGTTCAAGTAGTTGTAGTTAACTACTTGAACATTTCAAGTAATGATTTTAATTTTGGAAGTAAAGAAAATATTACTTAGAAGGGTTCAAGTAGTTGTATTTGACTACTTGAACCATACACGTAGTGATTTTAATTCTAAAAGTAAAACAAATTATTACTTGAAGGGTTCAAGTAGTTGTATCTGACTATTTGAACCCTTTAAGTAGTGAGTTTGATTCTGAAAGTAAAAAAAATTACTTGAAGGGTTCAAGTAGTTGTATCAAACTATTTGAACCATTCAAGTAATGATTTTGATTCTGAAAGTAAAAAAATATTATTTGAAGGGTTCAAGTAGTTGTATTGACTACTTGAATACTTTAAGTAGTGATTCTGATTCTGGAAGTAAAAAAAATTACTTGAAGGGTTTAAGTAGTCAGGGTTCAAGTAGTTGTATCTAACTATTTGAACCCTTTAAGTAGTGAGTTTGATTTTGGAAGTAAAAAAATATTATTTGAAGGGTTCAAGTAGTTGTATCTGAGCACTTGAACCCTTCACGTAGTGATTTTGATTCTGAAAGTAAAAAAAATTATTCTTGAAGGGTTCAAATAGTTGTATATGAGCACTTGAACCCTTCAAGTAGTGATTTTAATTCTGGAAGTAAAAACAATATTACTTGAAAGGTTCAAGTAGTTGTAATTAGCTACTTGAACATTTCAAGTAGTGATTTTGATTCTGGAAGTAAAAAAAATATTACTTAGAAGGGTTTAAGTAATTGTATATGACTACTTGAATCCTTCAAGTAGTGATTTTGATTCTGGAAGTAAAAAAAATATTACTTGAAGGGTTCAAATAGTTGTATATGACTATTTGAACCTTTCAAGCAGTTAGTTTGATTCTGGAAGTAAAAAAAATTACTTGAAGGGTTCAAATAGTTGTATCTGATTACTTGAACCCTTTAAGTAGTGATTTTGATTCTGGAAGTAAAATAAACATTACTTGAAGGGTTTAAGTAGTCAGGGTTCAAGTAGTTGTATCTAACTACTTGAACCCTTCAAGTAGTGAGCTTGATTCTAAAAGTAAAAAAAATATTACTGGAAGGGTTCAAGTAGTTGTTTCTGAGCACTTGAACCCTTCAATTAGTGATTTTGATTCTGGAAATAAAAAAAATATACTTGATGGGTTCAAGTAGTTGTATTTGAACACTTGAACCCTTCAAATAGTGATTTTAATTCTGGAAGTAAAAACAATATTACTTGAAAGGTTCAAGTAGTTATAACTAGCTACTTGAACCTTTCAAGTAGTGATTTTGATTCTGGAAGTAAAAAAAATATTACTTAGAAGGGTTTAAGTAATTGTATATGACTACTTGAATCCTTCAAGTAGTGATTTTGATTCTGGAAGTAAAAAAAATATTACTTGAAGGGTTCAAATAGTTGTATATGACTATTTGAACCTTTCAAGCAGTTAGCTTGATTCTGGAAGTAAAAAAAATTACTTGAAGGGTTCAAATAGTTGTATCTGATTACTTGAACCCTGTAAGTAGTGATTTTGATTCTGGAAGTAAAACAAACATTACTTGAAGGGTTTAAGTAGTCAAGGTTCAAGTAGTTGTATCTAACTACTTGAACCCTTCAAGTAGTGAGTTTGATTCTAAAAGTAAAAAAATATTACTGGAAGGGTTCAAGTAGTTATTTCTGAGCACTTGAACCCTTCAATTAGTGATTTTGATTCTGAAAATAAAAAAAAATATACTTGATGGGTTCAAGTAGTTGTATTTGAACACTTGAACCCTTCAAATAATGATTTTAATTCTGAAAGTAAAAAAATATTATTTGAACGGTTCAAGTAGTTGTAGCTGACTACTTAAACCTTTCAAGTAGTGATTTTGATTCTGGAAATAAAGAAAATATTACTTAAAAGGGTTCAAGTAATTGTATTTTACTATTTGAACCATTCAAGTAGTGATTTTGATTCTAAAAGAAAAAATATTACTTGAAGGGTTCAAGTAGTGTGCTTGATTCTAGAAGTAAAAAAAATTATTTGAAGGGTTCAAGTAATGAGATTCAATTACTTGAACCTTTCAAGTAGTTAGTTTGATTCCTGCAGTCAGTTTTTCAGTGTTTAAGTAATCATTTTTTACTACTTAAACCCTTCAAGTAATTTTTTTCACTTGAAATCTGTTGTACAATAAGCTTGCCACTACTTGAAGGGTTCATGTGGTGATGCGGACGGTGCAGCTTTAAAATTTCTGAAAAAATGGATTGTGGCACGCTCATATCAACTTCTGAAATGCATAACTTTTTACTCGGGTGGATCCACGTGGCTCGTAATATATCAAATCGAAGCTTATTCAGTGATCTATATGTTCGACATGGTTTACTTATTGTACCCCAGTTTCAGGTCCAGAAAACATCATTTTAAGCACTTTCAGAGGCCCGAAAGTTGTTCTAGTCATCATTTTTGGATTTTTCATAGGATTCAACATGTTTTGGAAGATCGATTACTGAAAATCGTGCGTGATTCAATAGTTTTTGATATTGTTAGGGTTTTTTTGAGACTTTCATTACATCAAGTAGTAATTTTATACTACTTGAACTCTTCAAGTAATTTTTTTCTACTAAAGTTTCTTGTCCAGTAAACTCATTACTACTTGAAAGGTTTCAAGTAGTAATGTTTTACTACTTGAAAGGTTTCAAGTAGTAATGTTTTACTACTTGAAAGGTTCAAGTAGTAATGGTTTTTACTTGAAGGGTTCAAGTAATATGTTTTTATTACTTGAACCCTTCAAGTAATTTTTGCTTACTGGACAATAGACTTCAAAAGAAAAAAAACCACTTGAACCCTTCAAGTAGTAATTTTTACTACTTGAACCCTTCAAGTACTGAGTCACGAGCTTACTTGACAACACATTTCAAGAGAAAAAATTACTTGGAAGGTTCAAATAGTTAAAACTTAATACTTGAGCCCTCAAGTAGTGATTTATTTACTGGGCATTAGATTTCAAGAGAGAAAAACTACTGAAGGTTCAAGTAGTATAAAGTTATCACTTGATACCTTCAAGCTGTCACTAGTATTTGAGTTGCTAACTGATTAAATAAAAAAATAACTACTTGAAGGGTTCAAGTAGTTATAAACAACTACTTGAATCCTTCGACTAGTCACCTAGTGTAAAAAAATAACTACTAAAATCCTTCAAGTAATCATAAACAACTATTTGAACCCTTCAAGTAATCACCTGGCGTATGAGTAATTGACTGACAAAAAAACTAATAGAACCCTTCAAGTAGTCATAAAAAACTACTTGAACATTTCAAGTAGTCACTCTGTGTATGGGCAATTGACTGACAAAAAAGTTAATTGAACGCTCCAAGTAGTCATAAACCACTACTTGAAAGGTTCAAATAGTCATAAATAACTACTTAAACCCTTCAAGTAGTCACTTGGCGTACGAGTGTTGACTGATAAAAAAAAAATAATTGAAGGGTTCAAGTACTTACACTTTTAAGTAGAAAAAAAAGTTTCGTTGAAAAATAATAAAGTAGAAGAATAATAAAATATTATCAAATTGATTTGACATTTGCATTGAGAAAGAAAAAATGACGAGAGAAGAGAGAGATTGTAAGTTGGTGGGTAGTGGTATAAAATTTCTTATTTTTAAAAAGGGGTATAAAATCCTTAAGGCAAATAAAAAAGGTATATTTATCCTATGAACCCTTATTTAAGCCCTAATCTCGGGTAAATTTATGTGCTGATTTGTTTAAGATCATAATTTGGCTTCACTTAATTTTAGCTTCAATTTCACCCAATTTTGATTATGTGCAAGCACGTGATAATTCCCTTAGTAATTATTGACTAAACATTTATATATATAAGACTTTGGATTTATGTTCAGAGAGTAAAGTGTCTATTTTTAAGTTTCAACACTAACTTATCCAATGCCTCAAAGATAAAGGGCATTGGAGGCTTTTACTATTAGACTAAGACATAAAGTGACGACAGATATGCAAAAAACAAATATGGAGATGCAAATTATACACAAAAAGTACATGGTTATGATTTATAAAGTTGAGTGTATAAATATTAAATTGATCATTTATAAAATGTGTAGCTTGTAAAACTATAAAATTACAAGCGTATGATTTACATTTTAGCAAAGAAAATGAACAGTTAAGACTAATATAATTTAATGATATAGAATTCAGTTGGTTAGAAAACAAGCTATTGGTTTATTGGCAGGACTTGACTTATATAAGTTTGAATTCACATAGTAGTTTGTTGGAGTTAAAATCTACTTTTGGTTTCTATCTTACGGGATAACTATGAAATAATGTTATCCGACGGATTGTAAAGTAGTCTATTTGTACAGCCAATCGTTTGTACCAAATGCAATGCAATGAAAAAGAATAGAAATGACAAATTATTTCACATATTATTCTTGTTGGAAATTCACAAAATCCAAGCAGCCAAACATATTTCCGCCACGATTATTAAACGCAGAGTTCTGCTGCTGAGAAATTGATGAAAATGATTGAAATTTCAGCCAAAAGATTGAAAGGGAAAAATTACCTTGTTCTTTGATTTACAATAAGACGAGAGTGTAAGTCTTGTGTCCTGTAAATTAGCCAAAGGTAGAACTATTGTTCTACAGGTTCTCTACCATCTAAATATGACTCGGCCAACTAACACTGTAAAAATATATTTCTATGAACAACATAATTTTGAACAGATCTGACACACTCGGTTGTGTCACACACAAATAAAGCACTACAATTATCATAAATACCAGATCTGAAAAAAATAACCAATAAAGACCAGAGATCTGGTATACCAAATCTACACAACCGGTAGAAAATAAAAACCTTCTGAAACTGAAGGAAAACTCCACAGAAAACCCAAAATAACGTAGCAACAGACCTAAAAAAAAAGGGAAAGCAACGAACGAGAAGGAAAAAAGAAAGAGGGAAAAACAAAGGAGAGTGGCAAAAGGGGCAAAGAAATCACACGGGAGACTGAGAAAAAAGAGAGAAAGAAAGGTGAAAAACAGGGGAGAATGGCTAGGAAATAATGGGAGAATGATGAGAAAAGGGTCACGGGGAGAACACACGAGCTCTCCCCTTGCCGGCAGCGTGGATAGATCTGCGCTTTTTATGCACACGATTTCCTCCCTTGTACGTAAGTAGGTGTAGATTGGCTTTATCTGACACTTGTAATCGTCTATTTGTATTTAGATATGATAGTTTTGTTCAAATTTTGTTATGTTTATAACTCTGCTTTCATAATGAAATGCGTTGTTTATCTATAAAAAACACCAAAAATCATTGAAGACCTTTGCATTTTCGAGACCATACACTATAGGAGAGGTGATTTTTTTATCAGAATAGGAAGGGTGATTGTAGATGTTAAAAATCTACCGTCGATTGAAATGTCATATGTCGCGCAATGAGCTTAATGAGCTTGCAAAAAAAAAGAATAATCGATGAAAGATTATCTCGACACATGTGTGATGTCCAATCCATCCAACACACTCCGACGATCAAGTCAGTGAAATATTTTTAGAGTGAAAATATTGAATTCAGAGAGTATGCATACCATTTTAATGAGAGTAACCATCTATTTATAATGAAAAAAGAAGAATATTTAGAGAATATTCCTCAAAATCAGGTATTTTTAGTTACAACATTATCCTCTTTAACAACCTTAAGATTACCTTATAGAGGTGTTGAGGTGATGAGCCATTGGTCATCATAGTGACCTCAACTATGGGTGAGCCCCCTGCCATCATGGTTACTTCGACCATCATAGTGAGCTCGGTCATGGGTGAGCCTTCGACCATCACGTTGACCTCGATTGTGAATGAGCCCTCAGCCATCAAGGTGACCTTGGGCCTTATAAAGTTGGTCCATGGTACAATACTCTTGAGTTCAAACTTTATGGGCCTCTCATGAGAAGATGAGTATTAGGCATTGTCTAAAATCTTTATTTAGACATGATAAAATCTATACAAGTTTTGCATTTTAAATACAATTTTGTCATAAGTTTTGAAAAACATCAAATACAACACTTTTAAAAAAATAATTAATGTGGCAAATTGAATTAAATTGAATAGTTTTTATATTTAGTAAATACTATTATATCCTTTTTATTTATTCACTTTTTATCTCCTATATCCAATAATTATATCTCTCACTCCTAAAATATCTCTCTCCACTCTCTCCCTCCCTCTCTCTCTACGTCCACATCTCTCTCCCCTTCCACATCTCTCTCTCACTACAATAAATATGAAATTCTATAGGGTTTAAATACAAGGTTTGTAGTCTCCTCCTATAAAAAACTCAAAACAACAAGAATTTTTATGAACCACATAGAAACCATTGTTGTTAAAAGTAAAAAAAAGGCGGGATGCAAATTTTGGAGATGTGAGACTTCAGAAAAATATCATTTTGTTGGTGGGGAGACAAATTTTGGAGACGCGGGACTTCACTCAAATCGTGTTCCTTCTCAACTCTCTCAGAAGCTCTTCTTCTCGATTTTCAGATAGAAGCTCTATTGCTTCTCGAGTGCTCTCAATTTTCCAGAGTCTCTCCTGATTTCCTCTCTCGATTTTTCAGTGCCTCTCTCGATTCCTCTTAGACAGGCTTTGTTCCTTCTCTCCCTCTTTCGATTCTTCTCAAAATACAAAGCATAAAGAAGCTCTCCCTTGCACATCTTCTCCCTCTCAAAATACAAAAAGACAACCTAGGGCTAGACCTTCGTCGAAGAAGAGATTGCAGAGCTCATTGATTAGCTTCTTTCTCACTCTCTCATTCAGAAACAAAAAATGAACTAGGGTTTTCGTTGATTTTGACGTTTGATTCTCTAGTATTTTTCTGAATCTTTCGATATATAACGAATTTTGTTGCCTCTGTTTTTTAGTCGAGAACAAAATTATCTATGTTCTTAATCTGAGTTCTAAGTTCTCCACTTTTGAGTTCTAAGTCGAGAATAAATGTCTCATAAGCGTCACCAATTTGATCCTGATATGTGTGTCTGAGTTGGTAACTTATCTGGGTATTCACGATTTTCTGATTTAAGGTTTTTTTCGGGGACTTTCAAGGCGACCAAGAGGAGCGTGAGTACCTTTAAAGAGGAAAATTTGAAGGGTAAGAGGGTGTTTTGTGAGGGTCGATCTGAATGTTCCTTTCGACAAAAACATCAACATCACTGATGATACCAGAATTTGAGTTGTTGTTCCTACCATCAAGTATTTACTAGGTTATGGCGCCGGGGTCATCCTCTTTAGCCACTTAGTAAGTTATTCTTGTTCCATTTTAACTCATCACACTTTGTTTGATTCATTGCTTTTGGGAAGTTAGTTCCTTATATATTTGCAGGCATGGTCGACCTGGATCTATACAAATTTGAATAGATGGAATCTCTATTTGATCTTTTAAGAAATTTATTACTCATTCATTGTTGATTATTGTTATGTGTTGATTTAGCTGCTACGGATCAGTCCTTTTGTTGCCGTTAATATCATCAGAGTAATCATTGATCGTATAAGTGTTAACCTCATGCACTAATTATAGATCAGATATTTCGGATGTTCTGGACCTTTTGACTGATATGAAGAAAGCCTTTTTCATTCACCCTTATGATAGATTTGTTTATTTTTTGATCATTTACTGATTTCACGATTTTTGTACTAGTAATAACTGAACCAGCATACCGATATCAAAATTGGTCTCAATTATATTTGCCTTGATCTATTGATTTTTTAGGATAATCAGTTATTTCGTAGTGACTATGGTTTCTGATATTGTAGGATGAGGAAATCTCTTCCATGATTCCTCATCTCTTTTTTGTTATTCGGTTCCATTCCTCTTGTTTGTGTGCCTTAACTTTAAACTTCACTCATTGCAGCTATTATATTATCACCTCCAACTTATTTTCTTTCACGTAGGCTCTTGTAAGCTCATTCCTTCTAGATGATTCAACAGAAGAGGAGGTTGGAACCTGTTTTAGCAATACTGGTAAATAGAAAATCTACTTTTTGTGTTTTATTGTCTTGTATTTGATATGCATATGGAGTCAAATTCATCTAATATTCATTATTTTTTCAGGAGATGAAGAGTCTGATAAATAATGAGACTTTGTGAGGGATGATTTCAACTTTAGTTATGATCATATTAAAGGAATCGATCCAGTTGCAGCAAATAGAATTCACCCAAATGACCAAATAAAAGTACGATGCCAACTATTGTCTGCTATCTCTTGATAAATGGGTAAACTAAATTAGTTACTCGTTAGTTGTCCTCGTTTGGTGGTTTCCTATGATTTTCATGTTAAGTCTCTGACACCTACCACCTACTATGATTCTAGAGGTATTAATAATTACATAATATATTTAAGGTAAAATAACCAATGGAAGTCAAATAATCTAAAATTTTGAGAATATGTATTTGATCGAATGAAGATCTATAGATGTTATGAATGACAATATAAATACCCTTCTAGTAGTTGTTGGATGTTTTGCATTTCTCTCCGATTTAAGAGTTCATATACTACCTCGTTCATACTGATAAAAAATGTACAAAGCTATTTATGTGTTATAAATAGGGGTATAGGGGTCGTATTTTTAATTGTAAACAAATTATGATATTATAATTTAGCCTCTAGCTCTTGGCTCTTTCATTTTCATCCATGATCACTTGACCATCACTCTAGTATTTATTTCATTGTTCTTTAGGTCATTCACCATCATACTGTAGTGTCTTGGTAGTTAGATGTTGTTTGATGTCGCTCTTCCACTATAGACTGTTTGTTGTAGTAATTTCTATACATGGTTGATGAGTGCAAAGAGTTGGAGTTTTCTTGAGCAGCTTGTTTCTTTCTTCTAGAAAGTTAACAGCTGAAATAGACGTTACTCTTTCCCTACTATGATAATAAATCTTGGGTTTTATATCTTGTAAGTATATTAGTCGTTCTAATAGCGTATCCTTCTTGAACGTGATCAAGGCCTAACAATATTGACTGGGAACATGAATTGTCGGTCTCTAGTATTTTTACTTGAATATGTTAAGATATTCCATTGCATAGAAGTCCAGTGTAACGTGCAATTATTCTTCTTACTACCTAAACCATGTTGTCAGCTAACTGAAGTAAAATCACATATCGTTGAATGTTATGAAACTAGAAATTTCAATCGCAAATTGATTGTTACAAAAATGCATTGAGAAATTTTTGGCTTGTGAATCAGCGACTTTTGTCTTTCATTGTTAGTGCATCTCTAAAGTTTAGCAAGAGCCAATGCTTTATGAGTTTTTCAAGCTGAAAAATGCTTCTAATACTTTTAACAGACTTACTCTGAATCTCGTGGACACAATTTCACATTCAATGCAACATTTGATGAGATTGAGATCGGTAAATATGACGGGTTGGTTATACCAAGAGGCCAGGCTCCCAATTATCTTGCTTTGGATGGCTCAGTTATAAAGTTGGTTAGCAAGTTTTCGAATTCTGAAAAACCATTTGCATCTATTCGCCATGGTCATTTGCTTTTGGCAGCTGTAGAGTCGGTCAAAGGTCTGAATTGCCTGCATACCTTGTTGTGAAACACTAGCATTCAACTTAGGTTCTTCATTTTTCATTTTTTAGACTCAAAATTTCATTTTTTTTTTATATTTTTCATGTATTGGAACAAGTTTGCTTATATATTTTAAGGATGAGTTAGTTAGTTTTCAAGTTATATTTATTTGTAAGTTGATCAAACAAATAATGTAAAATTTTGTTGAAATGATTAAATATTAATGTTGTCAATTATTATATTGGCGTTCTTTATGCTAGATAAAATTATCCCTTTGAAGTGCTTATTATGAATACTTCATTATAACAATGAACATTATGGTATCTCACTTTATATGATATAAAATACATGTGGATGTGAATTCACAAGTATTAAAAATACATGTTGGATATATTCACTAAGTGTCTGAAAATCCTATTAACCAATGTTCTACATGAGTTGAAAAATCTTGTAAAAAGAAACCATATGGTTCTTCATAGGAGGTATTGTGTCTTACGAAAAGTGTAGGCTTTTAATATGAGGGGCTGTCACAGGCGCCTCAAGAACTCTGTGGATTACTTTTCACAGAAATTTCTACGTATTGTAGAATGTCATATTTCTTGTAGTCTCTCTCTCTCACTCATACTATATATATATATGTGTGTGTGTGTGTGTGTATACATATATAATATTTTATGTACACACACACACACACACACACACACACACACACACACACACACACACACACACACACATATATATATATGAGAGAGAAAGAGACGTGGAGAGAATAGAGAAGAGAGATAGAGATATTACTTACCTATTTTGAAGAAAATACAATGATTTTAGAGATTACTTACCTATTTTGAAGAAGATTTCAAAAAAAATATTGAGTGAAAGACTGAGATAGACATGGAGAGAGACGTGGAAGGGGTGAGAGAGAGAGATGTGGAAGGAGAGAGAGATGGGAGAGAGATTTTAGGAAAATTTTCAAATTTTTTAACATTTATGACACATGAGAGTTTCTAATTTTTTTATTACTTTTTTATATATTATATTATATGTTAACTAAGGGTACAATAGGTAGTTTATTATTTTTTGTGGGTCCATTCACACTGACTATTTTATTATTATGAAACTACTTTTCTATTTTTGTAAGTCCAATTAGACAAATAGGCTACTATAGGAGAATACATGAAAAAAATGGCCTAAAAAGTTATCATTTGCACATATGACTGATTTATAATGGCCAATATTTAAAACCTAAAAAATATAGTAAATATATGAAATTGCCCTCACTAATAAAGAACTCCCACGCAACCCTCGCGCACAATCTTACGTAATTTATAGATTTATATCTATGGTATATTATAATATACTATGTTATGTATTTTTTTGAATATATGTAATATAGTATATAAACATGAACAAATGGTATATAATTACATACCGTATTATACACAATTGTATATCTTTTGTTATATAATATATAGACATATACGTTATAGTATATATTTACATACTGTGCTATGCAGTTTTTAGTCTACAATTTTATAGTATATATACAAAATTTGTAGTATATTTTAATATACTATATGTATAGCATAATACACATGTAGTATATTTTCACATACCATCAGTATATCATAGCGTATCTATAATATATTTTTATATACTATTAGCATAACATAGTATATATGTAGTATATTTTTATATATCATCTGGTATATATAGTTTCATATACATCATATGTGACATTAATTTTTTTATTCATGACATTATTTGTTTTTTTGGTGTATTTTTTAAGTTCGGACCGCCGGCCAACGTAATTGTTGACTGACGAAGAAAATTGACTGGCACTGGCAAGGGAACAGCGGTCCGCGACGGTCAGGGAGGTTGCGACCAGATCTAGTCGCGGTGAAGGAAGCTGTGACCAGATCTGGTCGTGGTGGTCAGGGAAGCCGTGACGAGATCTAGTCGCGACGGACGGTAGAACTGCGATTGACGACCGCGACAATGGGAGACTGGCGGCTATGACCGCTAGTCTCTCTATGGTGAAGATGAAACTCTAGGATATTGTCGCAAAGAGTAACAAAAAACCTGAGGCACGACTGAAGAAGAAAGAAAAGACGTGAAGAAGGAGTGTGTGAAGAAGAAGAAATAAATCCAAAACACAAATTAATTAAAATTAGAGTATAAAGATAAAATAATAAAGAGAATTTTAACTACGATTTTTCTCATCTCTATTTTGGTCATGTGTGTAAAATAACAAAAAAATGACATTATGTAAAAATAAAGTAAAGCTTAAACTTGAATTTTGATTAAACCCTTAATTTTCTTTGTTTTTTTGGTATTACGTATCTATTCCTCCTGTTTAAAGCTCATCCTTATTTGAAGTGGCTCCACCCTGGTGTTTTTTATCGCCCACAGTGATCAAGAAGAGTTTGCATTTTCAGTTGAAGCTGAGCAGAAAGAGTTGCAGAATTCATTATATATAAAAAAAAAGATTCGCAGAATTCATGGAGCACGACGAGGAAAGAAGCATTAGAGTTTTGTGTCCTAAGCTGAACCTCCTTCAGAAAGACGATACTGGTCTCCATTGGTTAATTGGATCACCATTTTCCCCACCTTTGACCATCGTCTCCACCTTCAGATGCATCCACAACCTACCATCTTCTGGTTCACACTCTCCTGATTACCAGAAGGAATCGGGTAAGAGCTATGTATTTTTTTTACGAGAGAATAAAATAAATTTAAGAAAATAACCGAGAAACAACTTGTTTTGAATTACATGTACTCAGTAGTTGCGTAATTGCATTAATCATGAGAAGCAGAACTGATTTTATTCAGCGTCATCGCGTTATACTCTTTCGTTGTTGGGTCTGGAGAGTCATAAGGTTATGGAAACTTTGTGTTAATTTCTTTACATTGAAATTCTTTGATCTGTACGTATCTCTTTTATTGGAGCAGAGGATCTTCGAACTTTATTAATAAAAGGATTTGACATAATCGGAGCATTGGTAGTTGGAAAATCCCATTTTGAACAAAATGCTGGCAAGGCTGTTGATGTGGCTCGGAGATTGAAAAGGCTTCTTTCACATGAAGCAAATTTGAAGAACCAATTGTTAATAGGAGCAGTTGCAGACTCCGATTTTGCTAATGTACACTTCTTTGTCTCAAAATTTGAGAATTCGACAAGCCTTGATTCTGTCAGTTCCGTTGAATATGAGGATCATCCGGAAAAGCATATATGGGAGAGGGGTTGCCTCCTCCGATGCGAACTGCCGATAAATTTACCATTCTATTTTCCTGTAAACAATACAACAGGTAAATAATTTGCAAGATGGCTTCTCTTTCTTGTTTTATTTGCATTTTTATAATTGATGGAATAGAATCATGTTATTAGCAATTGGTTTCATAGGGATTTACCCTTGGAGTTCTTTATGCTTTGACTGTTTATGGAACGCCATCTGTTGATGCTTTTTGTTTACAAGGCTTTCATATCAATTTTGGCATTGATGCACTCGTTGCTAGTTTTTCTTCAATTACATGATCTAGTTTATAACCTAACATATACTGAAGTTGTAGTTACCTACTTAAATAACTCTGTATTCTAAAATGGATTTGTCAAGTTATACAGAAGTATTCTGCTTTGATTTGTTCTTAGATACTAAGGAAACTTTTATTAACAAACCTTGGTACTATACTAAAGCAACTTCGAAAGCATTGGATGCCATGGTTGGGTTGATTGGTACATCTCCTAAAATAAACTAGCCAGCCTATAATTGAGTAAAAAAGAATAGTCAAGAATATGAAACTAGCACTATAATGCAAGAGGTACTAGCATTATAGAGCAATCAGAGGTTATACGTAGGGAAGCTTTCCATTTAAGATGGGTCAGTTACGGTACAAACCAATAATGGTGTAAGAGGTAAGTTTCTGTGCAAATGTCGAAATGAGTTGTTATTAGGAATGACTTAGAAATGATAATATACAAAGGATAACGGCTGCTAAAACAAACTTTACTTCGTAGTAATGAAGTAATCAGTACTCTACACTAGGATTCTTTAGTTTTAAAGCTATTGGTCGAACACAATGTTTTGGTTCAACAATGCATTTCATGAGTATTTGCCAGTTGTTTCACTTTTTTCAGAGATGTTTTCATCGTCATTTTAGTGAATAGGGTGTTTGTGCAATGCATATTCTTCACTTTCTTAATGGCATTCGGTTAGGATGTGTTTTCCTCCGAACCGTATTTTGTATTCTAATTAATTATAACGGAAGCTTTAGTTTCTTATAAAAAAACTGCGATACCTATTGTTCACACACACATTTTCTTGTAGAGATGGAGAAGATGTTCTTCCATGCTACTGAAGCAGTTGTTGCCAAATTGAGAGACCCACAGGTGGTATACATGGCGGGTTCATATGGCAAAACCTCTGATGAAAGACCTCAACCAGTCATTCTGCATGGTTCAGAGCTGGACTTCAATGCAGATCTCTCAAATATTAATCTTTTGAGTGAAGGTGTCCTAGGTTCTAATTCAAAATCTTTGTCATGCGCAAACTACTGTTTGAAACGTGATGCCATCTCAACAATTTGGAATGCAGAGGTAAGAATAGAGTATAGAAATGTTTTCCGACAATGTTGACTAGTTTTGTTTGCTTCACTACAAAGTTCAATCTCTAGTATTAGGATGATCTTTTAGCATCATTTTGAGAAAAGCTTTTCGTCATAGAATGCAGATATAGTCCAAGTTAGTGTTCTTCTCAATAGCTCATATGAGTCACCAGAATCTACTGCACCAGTTGCGGAGTATTTACCAGGTATGCGACATTCAAAATTAGTGTTCTGCTAAGTTGTTGTCATTAAATCTGTCCAATGTTTCAAAATGGCTAGTGTATTTAGTCGAACTTAAAACTTATAAATTTCAGCTACGGAAGAAGCCAGACTTTTGATTGTAAATTTCAAGCTAGAAGTTCTCTGTTATGCCATCAAGGCTCTTCCCTTGAGGCATGCTGTTTCATTGCTAGTCATCCCGGGGTTAGTTGATCAGTTAAATTCAGTGAAGAACATAATCTTACCCAACCTCTTAAAACATCATCCTAAGGTGAGCAAACCAAATTCTTTTGTACACTAAAATTAGGCTCATCTAGCTGTTATTACTTCCTCTGTCTATGACACCAACACTTACTGGCTTGACACATTTATCTTTGTGAACAAGGATTACTTTGTTTGCGTGCATCTCATTAGTATAATTCCTCTTTCATTTATTCAGATATTCTCTTCCTAATTACGTAAAACATAACGTTTGCCTTTACGCCCAAAATGCCACCTAACATACTATGCTTTGGATATTTTCTGATCTTCATTTTCCATTAAAATGTGACTCCTTTGAGCTTGATGAGTCTTTCTACAAGCTAACGAGGTTATTGCATTTGCAGCTGCGTCCATATCACTTTTGGCCTCCGAGTGTTTTGCATCCAATCACTGTCATCTATGAACTCAGTTATGGGGAGACAGAAATGAAACAGGGTATGCAGTGATAAAAGTCAAACACTATGCTCTCACCTGTAAAGCTGTGCACATATGGTATATGATTTGGCCATGTTGAGTTGGCAATTGTTGAGAATGTAAAGTCTCATATGGGAGAAATAGATGCGAGTAAACTGTTTAAAATGGATAATGACTAATTCTGTGATCATAAGGTTTAAGAAATTTATTTAAGCCAATCATTTATATATCATTCATTTTCCTATGACTATTTTATTTGTTACTCTGCAAATATTATATTATTCTCCGAGTGAAGAATTTTAGAGGGGAAGTAACCAGCTAATTTTTTCATATTAATGTATCCTTTGGTTTTAAATCTGTCACCATGTGGATGATGTGTTTAGTCATTTGTTTGTTTTAATTGTTTTCTGCAGTTGAAGTGAGAAAATCTCTTCATTTAAGGTTGGGATTACCTTTTGATCGTCCTCTCTTAAGAGTTGCTAATGCCTTGAAGTTGTCTACAACGAAGGATAGTTTGATGCTAAAGGGTACTGCTCTTGACTAAATATCCATTTCAATTGTTCTCTTCCATCTCCACCCCCCATTGCTCAAAATTCCATTTTTTTGTTTTCCACTTCCTTTTCCTATCTGTCTCCCTGTTAATGCTCAATGAAAGCTGATTTGGTCTTTGGTGTTATCAGGTTCCAGCTTGCTCAAAGACGTACATATAGGAATTCCAAGCAGTGGGGGTTAGTTGCTGTTTTTATATTTTATTTAGCTTTTCTGATTTTTTCTTAGTTAATACGGTATTCTGTGCAGTTTCAGGTGGCACTATGTCTCTGGTTCAAGGTTCTTACGAATACTATCATTACTTTCATAATGGTTTCAATGACTCGGTAACGGAATTCTTCATGTTTTATGTAGCTACATCATGTTTTTGGAGATGCACGCAAATCTATTTGAACTTTTGATAATTTCTAAAAACTAGTACCTTAAATACATGAAAAAACAACTGATGTAGGGTTAGATCTCTATCGATAAAGATATTGAAAAACCAGTGGTTCCTCCTGCATAATTTCTGCATCGTTGTGTAATATGTATTTTGCTTTAGAAGTTAGTGGTCATATTCTAGCACACTGCAAGAATGATGAAACTCTCTCTCTCTCTCTCTCTCTCTGTAATTTCTTTTTCATTTTTCTGTCTCTAGTGTATCCACTTTACGTAGTTGATTAAAATTGTAAAAAATTGTAAGTAATAACCTTTTGCCATACTTTCCTATCTGGAAGCTGCATATCTTATGTCATCTTCACCTCTTTGGTCTTAGAACGCAAACTATGCACGTTCTTGGTGAATGTCGGTGCTTTTAGTTCCAGAGAGCGCCCCCCCCCACGCCACGCCCGANCCCCCCCCCCCCCCCGAAAAAGAAAGAAAGAAAGGAAACAAAAGCAAACCCCGAAAATTAAATCAAGATGAACCTCTAGATGTGACAATTAAATTAAGGCGAACCTAAATTAAATTAACATTTAAATTTTTTCGTTATAATTAGTTGTACCATCTCTTGCGTACTAAATACAAGAGTTATTTACTTGTTAGGGCTGGGGTTGTGCTTACCGCTCCTTGCAGACTATTATTTCATGGTTCAGACTCCAACACTACACATCCATAGATGTTCCTTCACATAGGTAGGAGCTCTTTGGAGTTGAAGCTCGTACTTCGAAGTTATGTAATATTGATTATGCATTGGAACGATAGCCTGTGTTTGTTAAGAGCATGATCTATTAAGAAATTTTTACTAGAATGTGATCTAATGTGAGGTAACTTAGTTTTTTTCTCTCATGAAGAATGTCACGTTTTGTTAGAAAAATTTTAGGGGTCTGAATTTCATTTTTTTTCAATGAACAAAGCCTTCTCACCTCAATTACCCATTTCGTAAATATATCACATGTATCTTAAATCATGCACTTGCATTATGTTTTTGTTTAATTTGGTTGAACACAGTATCATGACCATCTTTGTAGTTTGTTTAAAAAACACAAACATCCATTCTAGTTAAAAAAAGATAAATAAGTCTAGTACGTTATAAATGTGTTCATTTTGGGATGAAATGACCAAAACACTCTCGACCAAACTTAAGATTTTATTGTCATAAAAAACAAACATTAAAGGAGGTTTGAGCTATACTCAAATGATAAAGCCTTGGAAACAATCTTGCAAGACTTAACACATCAGACCTAACACTTCTCCAGGGAAATTCAAGAGTCATTAGTGAAGATTGGTGACAAGGATCCTTCATTTATTGGGTCACGTGATTGGATTGGCGCCATTGAGTTGAGCTTTGTATTGGACAAACTGCTTGGTGTAAGTATATTACTTTACTTTGTAAAGTATTTTCTCACTCTGAATAAGAAGTTTAATATGGACAAATGTATAAGAAGTACCTCAAATTCAGATTTAACTTTGATGCTAAATGCTATGAAAGATAATCAGAGATTTACTTACATGGTTTAACTATTTATTAAACTAGCAGGTGTGCATCCACGGTTTTGACAGGATTTTTTTTATGTTTTTAACAGGTCAGTTGCAAAGTCTTAAATGTTAGATCTGGAGCTGAACTTCCAGAAAAATGTAGAGAACTTGCCTCGCACTTTGAGATTCAAGGAACTCCCATTATGATTGGTAAGTTAAACAGATGACATTCTGTTCAATTATCTTCTTAAATTTAGCTCTTCTTAAGTAGGGTGGTCCGAAATTGGATATTCACCATCTATTATCTACAAGTGAACTTTGTTAGTCCTCTTTTAATGCGTAGATCGGTAGACATTGATTCAAGCAGGTCTTGGAAGGTGAAAATTATGTTGTAACAAAAACAGCATGATCTCATACTAGTATTTACACAGGAGGTGGTGTTCTTGCATATACGCTCCTGGGAGTCGATTACAATGAAGTAAGTGGCGATTGTGCATTTCTGATACTTGATCCCCATTACACGGGCAGTGATGACCTGAAGAAAATCGTAAATGGTGGATGGTGTGGATGGAAAAAGCCTGTCGATAGCAAAGGGAAACATTTTTTCTTACATGATAAGTTCTATAATCTTCTCCTCCCACAAAGGCCTAACATGGTTTAGTTTACGTATTATCGTTGGGTAGTAATATGTCCTATTTGCCTTCACATTCCAACTTAAAAAGTGGGGTTAAGTTTTGCCTCAAACACAAGAAAAAAGAGGTAGTTAGTTTGCTTCTGACATAGGAACTTATTACATATCGGTTTAGGTTTACAACTTAGTTTACATCATTTTGTTAAGATCGATTTTTACGACATATTTAGTTAAAACATATTAACTTTGTTTCATAGGAATTCAAATGTTTATACTCTTGAATGTAATATGTTTTCTTTATGATATGTTTGGGTGACTATTAACTGAATTTGCTAATGAAGTGCATAAAGTGAGCTTTGTTAAAATATTACATGCCTTCGAGGTGTAGCCCATTCAGCTATTAACCAAGTCTGACATGTCCACGGACTAGATTTTGTGTAAACTCAACATGTACTAGTAGGGGTGTTCAACGGTAAATCTGGTCAGATTTTTGAAGGAAAACTAGATCAAATCGAAATTTACGGTCCTCCAATGGAGGACCGGACCGACCATAACACTGCAAAAAATCTGATCCATCCAGACCGAACATCAACGGTCAGATCGAACGGATTTTTCAGACCAAAGATTGAGCCTTTTATCTCACTCTGTTTTATCAATTAAATCAACTAAAATCAATTAAACCAGGACCATTTATGAACATATATCAACTAAAATAAGATCCAAATCAGATTTAAACCAACTAAATCGAAACTAAATCAGTATCATACATATCTAAATCAACTAAAATCAATTAAATCAGAACTCATTCATGAACATATATCAACTAAAATCATAACTAAATCAGATCCAAATAAGATTTAAACAAACTAAATCAACTAAATCAATATTACATAGATCTAAACCAACCAAATCAGAACTAAATCAGTATTACACAGATCTAGAATTCTATCTCAAGCGTCGAGGGGCTGGAGGCGTCGAGGCATCAAGCTGCTGTGATTTACGTTAGGCGTTGACGACGAGACTGAAAGAATAAAGACGACAAGACTGGAAGAAGATTAGAAGATCTGTTCTGCGAGAGGGAGAGGGACTGAGGGAGAGGGAGGTGTTGCAAGAGGGACTGAGGGAGAGGGACGCGTCGCGAGCTGAGAGAGAAGGACACATCGCGAGCTGAGGGAGAGGGAGAGGGAGGAGTCGTTCTGTTATGCGACTCAAGAGGGAGAGGGATTGAGGGAGAGGGTTAAAGTCATTTAACTTTAACCTAAAAATTATATATACATATATATACACGGTCAGACCGGTCGGTTCGGTCCAGAATTAACAGAAATTCTAGATCGAATTGAAATTTTGGTTCTCTCTAAAAGGAAGACCGAACCGATCATATACGTGAAAAAACCGTCCAGACCGATCAACTTCGGTTCGGTCTAGATCAGAGTAATCGGTCTTGACGGTTTTTGAACACCCATATGTACGAGCTTCGCTTTTGTTCAGTAAAATCTTGTGGAGATAATTATTTGAAATTAATTCGAATAATTTCTAGTGTGGACTTCATAAAACTGACATTTCTAAATATCACATATAATGACATTTCTGAACATAAATTGATCTGTTAGTCTTATCTGGATCGTTCAATAAAAAATAATGATAAATTCTGACCAACATGACAACCAAAGTATATTAACTAACCGTGATTTTACTTCCAACGACCTAGATTGAATGAAAATACATCTTGTTTCCTCTAACACAAGAATCATGATCCTATAATCAAAGAATTAATTGTGTATTACAATGCTAGTAAAAACGATCATGCGTTGCACGTGATAAGTCTAGTTTCTTTGTACCAATTACATAGAAAAAAATTAAGTATATTCTTTTTCTTTTTTCATCATAAAATAAAGGATAATGTATTAGTTTTAATATTTATAATACTATTTATATTGGATCTTGAATTAAGTAATATACAAATCACACTCTCTAGTTAAGAAATAAGATAACTTCACCAGTGCATTGTAAATAAAAAATTGTTGAAAAATATATTAATGCCTTTCTCTAAAATTCATTGTGCGAATCTTCATGTTGCTAATAACATAAATGTTAAATTTTATAAATTACTAACTAAGGCATTATTAGTGATGAAAAACAAATATTCAACTAAAAGAGATCTTGAAATTAAATTTTTACTCACATTCCTAATTATACAACATTATATATATATATAATTTACAAACTATATATAAAATTATTTAAATGAAGTAAATGAAGAAATATGAAGATTACTTAATTTGTATTATATTAGAAGTTTAAAGGATAAAAAGGAAAATAAAAAATTTCTCACAAATAAACTCATTTTAATATATTATAAATATAAATAAATATGAAAATAAATATAGATATAGTATAGATAGTTTTAAAAAAATATAGATGTAGATATAAATAAATAATATATATTAAAAGTTTTAGCGCTTGAACATAATGCACACAAGAAAAGACGTGTTAAATTGAAAATTGGATGCTTGAATTTATACTATACAATATTACTTTTTTGAATATTATAGAAATGACTTTATTTTGTCAATTTTCACATTCCTATGAAATGATTAAATCATTAATAGATTATCAAAAAATGTATTAATATCTTTCTTTAAATTCTTTATGTGAATTTTCATGTTATTAGTAACTTTTATGTTATATATATAAGTTTTATAAATTACTAACGGATAAATTATCATTAATTAGAAAATAAATATTCCTTATATATAAAAGATCTTGAAATTAATTTTCACGGACACTCACACTCAAAATTACACAAAATTACAGACATATTTAATTTGCAAACTATTTATAAAATTTATTAAATGAAATAAATGAAAAATACGTAAAACACTAAATTTGTATGATATTTTAAGGGGGTTTAAAGGGTTAAAAAAAAATTTCTCCATTTTAAGCCCCTTTTACTACAACATAAATGTCACATAATATAACTTAAAAAATAAACTATTATTAATTAAAAAATAAATATTCTTTATATATATTTATATATATAAAAGATATTGAAATTATTTTTTATGAACATTTACGTTTATAATTACACTATATTATAGTCATATTAATTTGTAAACTATTTATACAATTTTAAATAAAGTAAATGAAAAATATGTAAAATATATAATTTAGATGATATTTTAATGGGTCTTATCTTTGCTATATTATAATAGGCTTAAATGGGAAAATATAATTTAGATGATATTATAATCTTCTAAAATATATTATAATTTGAGTATTCACCTTTTTCTCGTTTAATTCATATAATAGAAATATATTTTCTATTTTAAATTATTAGTAAAACTAATTAGTTTTATAATACTATATAGTTAGAAATGAATCTTTATCAATATAAAATTTAAGATATTTTATACAATGAATTTTGTTTAATCAATAATAATTTTTGCGTTAGAAATAATTATGATATCAAGAACACGAAAAATTCATATAAATAAATTTAGAAAAGACATTATATGTTAATTATCTCTTCATATTATAGTTATTTTAAAGAATACTACAAATTGATGGAATAAAATTAATTTCTATATTATTCAAAGAGAAATGTTATGTAATGCAATTTAAATATTATAAATAAGCTAATGTATTCTGTTATACGTATTCTCTGACCATCAACAACGTAATGACACGTGTCGCACTGCACCGAGAAGATTACGATAGGAGAAAGGCTTAAGGCCTGACCACCCAGAAGGAACAAGCCGACCTCGTCGAGTCGACTCCCAGAAAGGTAGGGATACACCAACCCGAGCAGAGGAAGAGGAGCGAGAATAAAACCCTCTAAAAGAGCACAGATGACTTCAGGTATTAGCGTCATTATTGCCTGCAGAAAGTGACGTTCCGCATGGCCACCCCCAATAGGCCCAAACGCTCGACATGTCCAATCGCTATGACAACATGTCAAATCATCCTCATATAGGTCACTTCGAAGAACATATCAACATTTAATGACCATCACTTTATGTCAAGATCGTCTCTCATTCATCCAATCAATGTCAGTTGTCGAGCCTCAGAATACTTCCCTCGCACGCTCCCAAGGCTTCTCCAACACGCTTCCTTCTTTAAGGCTTCAAGTATAAATATCCCCATCGACTACATGAGAGGTATGTCATTTTTCTCTTAAGAAAACTATTTCAAAATAATATCAGAATACTAACTTAGGCATCAGAGGCCTTTAGACGAGGCAACCACCTCCGGTTTCCTTCGTTTATTGGGTTCTTTGTTTGTGTTTTGTAGATTACAAGGTCAAAAGGAATTCCACGCTAAAGAATGAATGACATGCGACTTGACATCAACAGTTGGCGTCGTCGGTGAGAGTGACATCAAAATAGTTCCCTTCCAAAACACTAGAAGCATCCGCTCCTCCATAAAGAGAAAATCAATCTTATGTTCTCATCCCACTCCGACGAGGCACATGGAGATAGGGGAAATCCACCCTCCTCCTCACCTACAGAATGAATCCTTGCCAATATGGTGATCACGTAGCGAACAAAAAAGGATATAGTGGCTTGCGCCCTCTAAAGTAATCAGGATAAGGAAGACAAACACACTGGCGCTCACTCAAATTGCGGTGCCCTATTGCAGGAAAATGATCATCCCTCGCCGCCGAAACGCCACTAGTGGAGTCGTTACGCCCCTAGAGAATCACAAGGGGAAACCATACGGAACAAGCCGAGATGACACCCCAACTTGAAGAAGCTGCCACCTCTTGAGGAAACGAGGACCAAAGTGAAACCAAGCTTTGGAAGATCGAGTTGCACCTAGTGGTGGAGGCTCTAGTTGGAGTTAGCCCAGGGGGATAAAAGATAGAGCGGCGTAATGGGAAAATCTCGGAAGGATGACACTCTGTTAAGAAACCTCTAGTATGCGTACGACTGCTCACAGTGCTACCAGACGAGGGAGGAGAATAGAGTGGTCAAAGAACAAATGAAAGCTAAGACCTTTGAAGAATCTTTCAGAGGAAATATGTGAGTCACCGTGGGAGATGAGGGTAAACATTGGTAGGCCACCCTTGGAAAGGTTGTTCTTCTGCTTCCTCTTAACTTCTTGGTGTCCCTTTGGCCACCAAAAATTTTACAAAGCCGTTGCATAAGTAGAAAGCAGCACTATATGAGTAAACAAGCCTGGGATCATTCCTAGTTGAACTACAAGACCTCACATCAGCCCTCCACGATAGGCCTCTCCACAAAAAATGGATATGAGACATGATTCATGAATATGGGCTATACATGACCCAATGCTCGCCTCCCACCTTGGTTAAAACAGAATGACATAGATCGTGGAAATATTTGAACATAGGCTCGCATGCCAAGCCTAACCCAAGGCCATTGTTAGAAATGAGGGTAGTCGAGACTTTTTACACCAGCCTTCAAGGGGATTGGGTTTTTAATGGTAGAATACACAAGTATGCTCCTCCTAAGTGCCCGCATGAAACATAGGAGCCCACATGAAAAAAAATCCCATGATCGGTGAACTGCCCGAAGAATAGTCTAGAGAAGAACTTGAAGAACCTAAAGGATCAATCAGGATGAATCAACACTTATTCCCGAACAAAATGGAAAGTCATAAGTGTTCTGCCTCGATCTCCCCCAATCAGAGTAGAAGAAGTAGTCTTCCCTTTGATTAACACCAAGTATGGCGAGCATTGATAAACCGTGCGAAATAAGCACCAAGTGTTAACTGAATTTGCTAATGAAGTGAATAAAGCGAGCTTTTTAAAGTATTACATGCCATCAAGGTTGTGCTGCCCATTCAGCTATTAGCCAAGTCCGACAGGTCCACGAGCTAGATTTTGTGTAAACTCAACATGTACGAGCTTCCCTTTTTGTTCAGTAGAATTTTGCAAAGAGAATTTGTCGTAATCAATTCAAATAATTTCTAGTGTTGGACTTCATAAAACTGACATTTCTAAGTAATCCATATAATGAAAGAAATGAATCACCTAGTATTTTTGTGATACAATACCACTTGTATAAGTAGAGAAATATATATTGTTATGATGAAAATAAATAATATATAATTATATAAACATGGTTACGCAAAATTTATAAATGAAAAATTAAATTCGTAATATAAATGAAAATAGAAGATCAAAGTTTAAAATAAAATATGAAATAAATAATTTAATTCTAATGACATCATTTTGTCTTTTAATTTTGAGTGCATATTTCTACCGTATACTCTTAAATTTTTCCTACAAATATACATTGTTATTACAGAAAATCTTGTGGTCGAGGTGGCATGCAGCTTCTCTTCCACGTCTGAGTCCTTTCTACCTAGAGCCTGCACAACACGAATGAAAAACTCTACAGACGAAGAGAATTGGGGGTGGTTTCTTCATCAAAGAGCCTCTGATGCCTATATCAGTATCATGGAGTAATTTTGCAAGAGTTTCCCATAAATACGCGAATTATACTTCCTTACCCAAAAATACATGTAAAAATCCGTATCTTTGGGGGAAAATACTAAAATGGAGAGTATTATATGGATTTGTATAGATTCATGTAATATACACATTCTATAAGCGTCTTCACCTACAGAGATCTCACCGGGGGAGATAATGACATTACGTACGGACGCATGAGGGGGAGGGTGAACCGTGCGACTCTGGACCCTTCAATGTCTATTGTTGTTCCTTTGAATTCGTATCGCCTGAACATCTAAACTTACCCCCTTCCCCACTTCCCCATTATTGGACATCATCTAGGTCATTAGATCGATGGCGCCGTCTCGATTGGTTACTCGGGTTGGGGCCTATAAATTGGTCGTGCCCCCTCCCTCTTCCCTCCAACATTTTTTCCCGAGAGACTCTGAAACTCTCTTTTGAAAATCTTCATTTCGCAGTGACGAGAGCTAACGCTTGCAATCGGTGGCCTTTCTTTCTTCGTCCCCGTCCTTTCCATTATCTTGTTTTCCTTTAAGGTGCGGCCGCGCCCCCTGCTAACTTAGCCTCGCTCACTCCCTTTATCACCTTGGAAAACGCTCTGCAGGTCATTTGTTTCCCGCGTCGCCCTCCGTTCCTCTATTCATCGCGGTATGTCAATTTCTCCTTATTTGAGTATTTCCTTTTAACTTATCTGTCTCATTGATTTTCATTGTGCTTGAGAATTCCAGAGGGTGCGTAGACTGTGCGGGTCGTGTCGACTGAAATGGTTGACCAGTGGGGGGGACGATATTCCCTCCACATTGCTTGAAGATGACTTAGGAAAGATTTAGAGGGCTTACCACATCCTCAATTATGTCCAATTACGTTTTCTCGAGGTAGGCGAGAGGGTTAGTGCTCTGAGACATGGGGGTTGGATTGCATCTGACCTCATTAGAGTGCAGATTGAGGCTTCCTCTAATCCTTTCTTAAGAGAATGGTTTTTTTCGACGGGTATTGCCCTGGCCCAACTCTTGCCAAGCTCATGGTGGACCCTGATTGGTTGTTGGGTGCTCTAGACGCTACACCTCAGCGAGGACTTGACTCTGGATGAGCTTGATTTCATGTTTCAATTGAAATCTCCTCCCAAGAATAAGGCGGCGCTGGTCGTCACTGTGGAAGCGTGAAAGCGTGTGACCTTTTAAAAAAATTAAAATTTTAATAAAACAAAACTTGCGCAACGCTATGATAACAAAATAAAATTTTTTATTGAAAACTTTTTTTCAATCAATTAGGATCCATTATATATTTATAAGTTAAATCTACAACATACGAGGTTAAGAATCATATACTTCTTGTAATCTATATCAAGTGTCATTGTAAAAACCGATCAATGCTTTGTTCCCATGAAGTCATTCCAATGATCAGTAGACTCCGAGATCCACATCAAGATTTTTCAAGTCAATCATCAACACACTAAGGCGTGAAAAATTACAAAACACTTTTTTGTATCTTCATGTTCTCAACATATGAAATCTAATGATTTACTGAGAATGATTTTTGTGAGACGATTCTCTAAAAGAACGTGATGATTATTCTTTTAGATATTTGATAAACGTTTAATCACACTTTGCACCAATTCAACTCTTGGTTGACAAACTGATGATCCGATGAACTGATTCTCTCATCTTCTTTCAACAACCTAGGCCATTAGAATAATATCTGTATATATTCCGTATTAGATTTTTAGAGATAAACTGAAATAATATTTAATTGTAAAATTATCAATTACAGTGGGACTCACTGCAATGTTGCACACTCACTACTGTAGTGTCACGTGACACCACAGTAGTTCATGTTAATTTTTGATACCATATCAGTGATTTACACATGGAAACTACTGCGAATTAAATATTTACTTTAATCAGATAATTATCTAAATATCAGTTAATTCAAAATTAATATATCTTATTATCCCTATAAATAAACTTATCTGTTATTTCACGATAATAATTTAACTATCTAATTTCACAAATTATATATTTTATCTCACTTTTCGATAATTAAAAAAATTGATCATTATTCATATATATATATATATATATATATATNAGTCAGTCATTTTCTCATGTCTTGAAATATTCGCACCCTAAACAACGTAGTATAGAGGTGACTTGGAGAAGTTTCAATAAACCAGATTATTAATTAAACTTTTTAATTAAATAATTTTATTTATTAATTACATTATTATTCCATTATAAATATTGAATGCACTCTTAGAGATTATAGAATGTATTTACAGAGTATTCTCATGTAGTCCACTGATAATCATTTCATGTAGTTCTTCTGTTAGTTAATTCAAAATTAACATATCTTATTATCCCCATCAACTAACTTATCTATTATTTCAAAAATATCAATTCATTCAAAATTAACATATCTCATTATCTCTATCAACTACATTATCTGTTATTTCAAAAATAACAAAACTACATGAAATGATTGTCAGTGGACTAACTGTTAGTTTTGAATTAACTGATATTCAGACTGATCTACATATGATCATCGAATTGATGTGTATTAAATCTTTATGATAAATGGCATGTTAATAAATATATTAATTCACTTCGGTCCTGTCATATATAATCTTATTATATAAAGTACATTTACTAAGATGTTTATCCACATCAATGATCCGGATCTAGATCACATGCATTCATAATGCTCAGTGAACCGTACTAGCAACCATTCATTAAAGTTTCATACTTTAATATATTGCTGACAACTTTATTCATTATCTATAATCTTAATCATCTTGTACTAATAAAATATCACAGTCTCATTAATGAATATAAAATTTTCATATATTTATATAAATTATTCAACAATAATTTAACAGAAGAATTATAAGAAAAATATAACCCTATTTAAATTTCATATCAAAATGTCGATATACATGCTTTAAGGGCATAACCCCTAATAATCTCTGACTTGCCTTAAAACAAATGTGTCATCTCTCTTACTTCCATGTTACGCATATGACCTTTAAATGACTTCGCAGAAAGTGTCTTTATAAAAGGACCAAACAGGTTCTGTTCTGATGATATCTTCATAACAATCACATACTCTCGATGCACGATCTCTTTTACAAAATGAAATTTCCTCTCTATGCGCTTACCCCTCTTGTGACTCATTGGTTCCTTGGAAATTGCTATCGCTCAACTGTCATCATGGTATAGGATCAGTGGCTTGTCCATATCTGAAACTACTTCCAGATCAGAATAGAACTTTCTGAGTCATATCGCCTCTTTCGTAGCTTTACAAGGCGATATATATTGGACTTTCAGAGTGGAATCTGCAATGGTGGATTGTTTAATACTTTTCTAGACTACAACTTCTCCACCTAGGCTGAATACTGATCCGGATGTCGACTTTCGATTATCTATGTTAGATTGAAAATTAGATTCAGTATATCCGGCGGGGTTCAGGTCTCCACTGAATAAACAAGCATATAGTTTCTCGTTCTCATAAGATACTTGAGAATGTGCTTTACTGCAATCCCGTGTTCTAAATCTGGATTCGATTGATAACGATTGATAATTCCTACTGCATAACAGATGTCTAGTCTCGTACACAACATGATATACATGAGACTTCCAATTGCTGAAGCATGGGGAACCTTTCTCATATCCTCTTCCTTCTGAGATTTCTTAGGACATTGTTCCTTGGAGAGGACAATTCATTGTCTGGTCGGTTGTTGACATTTCTTGGAATTCTCCATAGAAAATCTCTCTAGCACCTTATCAATATAAGATGCATGAGAAAGTGTCAAGAACTTATTCTTTCTATCCCTTAGGATTTGGATGCCTAGAACATAGCTCGCGTCTCCCAAATCTTTCATTTGAAATTTTTTAACTAACCACTTCTTTACTCTTAACAAAGTTTTTATCTCATTCCCAATGAGTAGAATATCATCAACTTAAAGAATTAAGAAACCCACTATCTTATTTTTGGTGTATTTATAAACACATGCTTCGTCAACATTTTATTCAAAGTCATAAGACTTTATAATCTCATCAAATGTAAGATTTTAAGATCTAGATGCTTGCTTTAATCCATAAATGGATTTATGAAACTTGTATACTTTCTAATCTTGCTCATTTTGTACGAACCCTTCTAGTTGCATCATATAGATGCTTTCTTCAAGACAGTTATTCAGAAAGTTTGTCTTGACGTCCATTTGTCATATCTCATAGTCAAAATTAACGGCTATGGACAAAAAGATGTGAATGGATTTTAGCATGGTCGCAGGAGAGAATGTCTCTTCATAATCGACCCTATCTCTTTGTGTATAGCCCTTGACTACTAAACATGCCTTGAAAGTCTCTACTTTCCTATCTACACCTCTTTTTTTCTTGAAGATCCATTTACATCCAATGGGCCTGACATCTTCAGGTGAATTTACAAGTTTCCAGACAGAATTAGAATACATAGATTTCATTTCCTGGTTCATGTCATATTACCATTTCTCATTTTCAGGATCATCCATTTCTTCTGTTCAGGATCATCCATTTCTTCTTCATTAGTGTCTCACACTAGGACATGTGCCTCTAGTTCGTATCCAACTGGTTGTCTCATTACCCTCCCACTACGATGTTGCACCGGGGTTTCCTTTGCAGGAATTGAAGGTGGTCTGATCGCATCAATCGCTAACTCCTATATAACTACTTTGCTCCGATGTTTGTAGTTTTGCATATATTCATGCTCAAGAAAGGTTGCAATTATCGACAAAAACATACTTTGATAAAAAAAGTACCCACCTCTAGTCTTTAGAGAATAGCCAACAAATATGCATACCTTGAACCTTGAGTCTAACTTTCCGATCTTGGGTCTAAGAATGTGAGCTGGATACCCCCATATATGAAAATGACACAAACTAGATTTGGAGTCATTCCATAACTCCAGAGTCGTCTTGCTTACAGATTTAGAGGGTGCTACATTCAAAATGTAAGTTGTCGTGTGTAGTGCATATCCCTAAAGTGTAAGTGACAATGATGAGTAGCTTAACATCAACCTAACCATATCCAATAAGGTTCAGTTTCTCCTCTCTGCAACAAAATTTTGTTGTGGTGTTCCAGGTGCTGTAAGTTGGGATAAGATTCCACACTCTAGCAAATAATCATTGAATTCTAAATCCATGTATTCACCACCTCGATCGGATATAAGGGTTTTAAATGATTTACCTAATTGCTTTTCAGCTTCAGCCTTGAAGTTTTTAAGCTTTCCAAAAGTTTCAGACTTTCGATGCATTAGGTAACTACAACCATATCTTGAGTAGTTGTCAATGAAAGTGACAAAATACTCATACCCACCTCAAGCTTGTATATTGATCGGTCCATAGACATCACTATGTACTAACTCTAGTGGTTCTTTGGCTCTTTGGCCATTTCTTGTGAAAGGTCTCTTGGTCATTTTACCCTCTAGATTTGATTTACAAATAGGAAGAGTTCCAACTTTTAGCTCTCTCAAAGCGCCATGCTTTATGAATTTGTCTAGATTAATATATCTCAACCTAAAATGCCATAAATATGTGTTATCATCATGAGAAACTCTTTCTCGTTTGTTACTTTTAGGTTTTGTCATTTTAAATAATTCAGAATTATTTAACGCACGTTCAATCGGTTTAAGTATATACAGTTCATTTATAATTTTAGCATGACAGATATCAAATCTATTCTTAAAATAATAAACTCTTTATTAATGAAAGAAAGTTCGAATAACTGTTCTTGCAAAAATGAAAGAGAAATCAAATTCCTTAAAAAAAACAGGAATATAATAAACATCGTTCAAAACTAAGTAATTATATTTAAAAAAATAAATGGATTGTCCCTAATACTTTAGCTGGCACGAGCGTACCGCTGCCAACTCTCAAAACGAACTCGCCATCAGCCAACTCCTTTGATGAATCAAGCATTTGCAAAGAAAAACTACATGGTTAGTGGCTTCTGAATCAAGTATCCAGGATGACAAATCATATTCACTAAACAAGCATAAAGTACAAGTAAATCATATTTACCTTTCCTTTTTAGCTTAGAGAGACACTTGTTACAGTTTCTCTTCCAATGACCTTTAACCCCATAGTGGAAACACTTTTCTTTGGTCTTGCTGTCTTTCTTGTTTTTCTTAACTTTCAGTGATGTCTTAGCTTTCTTTACTCTTTTGTTCTTACTTTTGTCCTTACCATTGTTCTTCTTCCTTTTCTACTTCTCAACAATATTGGAAGAAGGCTTTTGTTCGATAACATTTGCCTCGCCCTTTTTGGTTGAATGACTCAAAAGTCTGCAGCCCATTCAACAATTGGGTCATGTTGATATTAATTAAACTTTTTAATTAAATAATCTTATTTATTAATTCTATTATTACTCCACTATAAATATGAAATTGTACTTTTAGATATTATAGAATGTATTTACAGAGTATTCGTATGTAGTCCACTGACATAATCATTTCATGTAGTCTTATTCGCCAATTATTGGTTTATAAATTAGAACTGGTCAAAATTAATGTTTACCCTTCTAATTACCTCTTGGTCCTTAAGTATCATTAATCTACTAGTGAATGGCTAATTTATAATCTTATTTTAAATTTGAATCAATAACCATTCAATTCTATAATTAACACTTAAGAGAACCAATATACGATTCATTGGGAAAGTTGAGATTTCAAATCTTGTAAGATCATGCCCCCAGCATCCACATCACTGAATCTCTAAAATAAAAGTCACTAGCCTGATTAACAAGCATGCCTTAACGAGTGAATCAAAAGATTCAGTAGACATGCGTTGGCGTTCATGATTACTCAAGATTCAGATTAATCTACATATGATTATCGAATTGATGTGTATCAAATTTTTATGATAAATGACACATTAATAAAGATATTAATTCACATCGGTCTGTCATATATAATCCTATTATATAAAGTAACTTTACTAAGATATCTATCCACATCAATGATCCGGATCTAAATCACACACATTCATAATGCTTAGTGAACCGTGCTAGCAACCATTCATTAAAGATTTCATACTTTAATATGTTGGTGACAATTTTATCCATTATCTATGAAATTTTCAAATATTTATATAAATATTTAATATTAATTTAAAAGAACAATTATAAGAAAAATGTAATCCTCTTTAAATTTTATATCAAAATGCCAATACACATGTTTTGAGGGCATAACCCCCAACAAAAGACACTGGGTGTCCCACTTTTCGAGCATATCCTTTCCAATTCCAGTTGGAGTCTGAAGCGCTAGGACCCCTAAATATCAACTTGATTTCCTGCACGGGGTTGCGGGGTCGATCGGCTCTCTGCTCGGGTTGCCTCTCTACCACTCTTTCTTGCCTAGGGGGTTGTTGTGCCCACAGTTCCAACGACCGACCATAAATTCCTTGAGGGAACCTTTCTGGATTAGGGCCTCTGTCTGTTCACAAAGGTCAAAGCATTCTTCTATGTTGTGCTTGGTATCCTCGTGATACTGGCAGTACTTGATGGTATCCTTGTGATATTAGCAGTACTTGATGGTATCATTATTCTCCTTAGGCGTTCGTATTGTCCGGGGCTGCTTCAATAGGCTCTTGTCCTGAATGACGTTGAAAATTTTCTCTTGCCTAACTATGAGATGGGTGTAGGTGATGAACTGACTGGCTAGAGGATTCCTCCCATCAGGCGGATCTCAGATTAGGTAGGCGTCGGGTCAGAAGGTTTGGAAGGACGAGCTCGTTTATCCTCTTAAAATTCATTCCCTTTTTGGGAGTTTCTTATACTTGGCCTTTCCAGTCCTCTCTCGACTCAGATAACCTCCTCACCACTTACGTAGCTTTGGATCCTAGTTTTAAGCTTTGTGAGAGAGACATGATCATGTTTGGCCGTCGACCATCTCATCTTAGGATGAGTAATCCCACTCCTTAGTGCATTCACCATCATGTCTTCATTGGCATTATCAACCTAGAATGATTTCAAGTTGAAATGGTTCATGTAGTCTTTCAACGACTCCCCATGTAGCTGCTTCGCTTTCATCAAGTAGGGGCTGGCCTCCTTCTTTCTCTTCCTCCTAAAAACTACCCTGCGAACAATCGGGAGAGCTCGGTGAACGAATGAATGGAGCTCGACTTTAAATGCCCTATCCAATTTTGGGTGAGCAGAGTGTCAAGCGGAATAGTTTTCACATCAAAGGTTCTGGGATGTGGTGCAAGTCCATCCAGACCTTGAAAATTTCCAGGTGTGCAAATGGGTCCTTGGTCCTGTCGTAATGGGCGTTCGAGGGGGAATTTTAAACTTTGGGGGGAGTTTGGCCCGCTAGATTTCCATGGAAAATGGGACTTAGTATGTCCCATGAGGGTCTTGATAGAGGCCCCAACAGTTTGTCCCTGCTTCCTCCTTAACTCTCCTATTTGTAGCGGGAGCTTATGTATCTCAATCCATGATTCTGAACTTTCACCAGTCTGGTTCGTGGCTTCCGTGTCCCTGGTAGTTAAAATGGAACAATCCCCCTCGCCTCTGGTTCGCTCTTCCACGTCAGGGACTGCCTTGCCTTTTCTTAACTGGTCATCCATCTTGGCTCCCCTATCATGGGATGGCCAGGCCAACGATTCCTTTTGCTTGTGGGGGTGGTGTCCATGGGTAACTGGGAAGGGCCTTGCTAAAAGGAGGTTACAACAACGTTGGTGAGGGTTATCATTTCTCTTGTCATTTTCCTGCCTGCCTTGGAAAGAGAACTCACTGATTCTTCCGTTGCGTGATCAAGGAGGCACCGGCGTAGAGGAGTATGGGTCATCCTTCTCTACTTCCAACTTGTTATGAATTTCGTCGGAGTGAGATTAGGATGCCAGGTTCATCATGCCTTCACGGAGTGGGCTACTTCAAGTGTTTGGAAAAGGGAGGGGCGACTTTGTTGTCTTCCCCATAGACGGCGCCAACTGTTGTTACCAAAAATCTCATGGCCGAGGTGGCACGTAGCTTCCCTTCCACGTGTGAGTCCTTTCTGCCTAGAGCCTACACAACACGGACTAAAACTCTAGAGACAAAGAGAACCGAGAGTGGTTTTCTAAGTACTCCATATATGAAAGAAATGAATCACGTAGTATTTCTGTGTGAACATGAAGTGATATGCTAGTCTTATCTGAACTGTTCAATAAAAAATAATGATAAATTCTAACCAACATGAAAATTAAACTTTATTATTATTATTATTATTTAAATTAATTGACCTTAATTTTAATTCCAACGACTTAGTTTGAATGAAATTATCTCGTGTTTCCTCTAACACAATAATCATGATCCTACAACCAAAGAATTAATTGTGTGTTACAATACTAGTAGAGACATCCATGCGTTGCACGTGATAAGTCTAGTTTCTTTGTTAATTCACAAACTATATAGAAAAAACTTAAGCATATTCTTTTCCTTTTTTCGTTATAAGATAAAAGATAATGTACTAGTTTTAATATTGACAATACTATTTACATTAGATCTTGAATTAACTAACATACAAATCACACTTCCCAGTTAACTAATAAGAGACCTTCACCAAACAATGTGCATTGCACATAAAAATTTGTTGAAAAAGATATTAATGTCTTTTTTTTTAAATTCATTGTATGAATCTTCATGTTGCGAGTAACATAAATGTTACATAATATAAACTTTATAAATTACTAACGAACGAATTATTAGTGATGAAAAATAAATATTCATTAATAATAAAAAGATCTTGAAATTAAATTTTTACCAACATTCACGTTCTTAATTATATAATATTAAAACATATTTAATTTACAAACCATTTATAAAATTATTTAAATGAAAAATATGTAAAATACCTAATTTGTATGATATTTAGGGTTGTCTAAAGGGTAAAAAATAAAATAAAAAATTTCTCCATTATAACCCCTTTTAATATAATATAAATATAAATAAATATAAATATAGTATAGATAGTTTAAAAACATATAGATGTAGATAGATGTAGATTAAATAAATAAATATATCAGAAGTTTTAGTGCTTAAACATTATGCATAAGAGAGAAGATGTGTTAAATTAAAAATTTGATACTTGAATTTATATCATACAACATTGCTTTTTTCTAATATTATAGAAATGATTTTATTTTATCAACTCGTCACCTATATATGGAAGGATTAAATCATTAATAAATTGTCAAAAAAATGTGTTACTAGTAACTTATATGTTACATATATAAATTTTATAAATTACTGATGGAAAAATTATCATTAATTTTGTAATACAAATGAAAATAGAAGATCAAAGTTTAAAATAAAATATGAAATAAATAATTTAATTCTAATGACATAATTTTGTCTTTTAATTTTTGAGAGCATATTTCTACTGTACACTCTTAAATTTTTTCTACAAATATACATGATGTTGTACGATATCGTTGAATCAAGATATATCACAACATGATTATAAGTAATAATCACGGCTAAAAATATAATATATTTGACTACACGTGCATCACACTTGTGTATTGACTAGTATACATAAAAAAGATCTTGTAATTTAATTTTATGGACATTAACGTTTCTAAATATACAATATTATAGACTTTTAATTTATAAACTATTTGTTCACTTAAGAAGTAAATGAAAAAATATATAAAATATATAATTTACATGATATTTTAATGAGTCTTAAAGCTAGAAAGAGAAATAAAGAGTTTTAACATTTTTAACTCATTTTAATATTGTACAGATTATAACACTAAATTGGCTGAAATTGTGATGTTAAAACGGCTTGGACGAACCTCTATAACCTTTCAAAGCAACCTTCAACCTTTTTGGATGTGTTGCAGAAAAAGAAATGAGCTTCTGTTCCAACAGCTCAAGCTCAGCAGCAACACTGAGCGGCAACCTATCCAAAACCATGGCTCTTGTAAACCAGCCTCTCCCTCTTTCATTTCCCTCTTTTCAAAATCGCTTCTCAAACCTCCATAATTCTAAACTATCCTTACTTCTGCACTCTAATTCCCGTAATCTTTTCTCTTTGTGTGCAACTTCTCCCTTTTCCACTTCAACGCCTCCAGGTCCGATTTTCCTCCCTTTTCTCGAAGAAGAAGAAGAAGAAGAAAAGGAAGAAGAAGAAGAAGTAGAAGAAGAAGTATCTCTAGAAGCATATGAAAATGAAGAAGAGGAAGAAGAAGAAGAAGAAGAAGAAGAAGAAGAAGAAGAAGAAGAAGAAGAAGAAGAAGAAGAAGAAGGAGACCCAAATGACCCCATTCTTAAATTCTTCAAATCTCGCACTTCAACTCAAGACTCCCAACGCGAAGGCAAACTGTCCCTCCAGAAAAATCGTCGATCCTCATGGCACCTCGCTCCTGATATAGAATCCGTAGATGAAAAGGAGAGTGAATCTATTGCCTACAACACACTTGCTGAAGAAAAGGGGCGAATGAGTTCTAGGAGTTTGAACTCCACGACCTTGCCGGAGGGCATTGTGGGAGAAATTGTGCGTATTGCGAGGGATTTACAGGAGAATATGACTTTAGGGGAGGTTTTAGGGGATTGCGAAGGAAGAATTAGTGAGAAAGAGTGTGTGGAGGTGTTGGCGTTGATGGGTGGAGAAGATGGACTTGTGACGAGTTGCTTGTATTTCTTTGAATGGATGAGGCTGCAGGAACCCTCGCTTCTTACACCTCGTGCCTGTTCAATTTTGTTTCCAATTCTGGGAAGGGCTGGAATGGGCGACAAATTGATGGTTCTGTTTAGGAACCTACCAGTTAAAAAGGAATTCAGTGATGTTCATGTCTATAATGCTGCAATCTCTGGGCTCATGAGCAGTAGGAGGTATTGTATTACACTCTCGTTTTTATGCAGTGGTTTATTCTTGCTTAGAATAACTGAGTTTTCCTTTTCAAAGCTAATATTAGGCGCAATAATGAAATATGCCAAATTCGTGATATGTAACTAGCTGTGTGGATCATGTGTAATTTCCCGTTTTATTAGCATTGGGTTATCTGCTTCTTTTAGCTCCACTTTTCATCAACATGCTTGGACATACCTTATGTTACATAGTCGAAATTGATTTGGATAAGTTCTTAGTCTTATTTCCATCAACATGCTCTTCTCTTTCGTAATAGCATTTGGCTAGTGTTTTCATTCACTTGCGATTTTTTTAATCATGTAGCACTATATATGTTTTACACAGGACCTGATGTAGCTATATTAGACTTACTTCTTCTGATTTACGCTACCGTTATGAAAAGTACTGGAATAATATTTATAGTTGGATTTTCTCTTGGCGTATCTTATGCAACCTTGTATAAAGGATCCATTTTACTTCAGTTCTGCTTTAGCCTTTACTTTAGCACTCAGGCGGTTCAAGCACTCACGTGTGCGCAAGGATTGTGCTGGTTCCATATTGCTTGCATCTTATTTTTGTGTGTTTAGTGCTTGTTGGTGATTTATAGGAACTTCTTGCAGGTATGATGATGCTTACAAGGTGTATGAGATTATGGAAACAAATAACGTCCATCCGGATCATGTGACATGTTCTATAATGATCACAGTCATGAGGAAAACTGGTCGTAGTGCAAAAGATTCGTGGGAGTACTTTGAGAAAATGAACCGGAAGGGAGTCAAATGGAGTCCTGAAGTTTTGGGTGCTCTCATAAAATCCTTCTGTGATGAAGGGCTTAAGAGTCAAGCCCTTATCATACAATTAGAGATGGAGAAGAAAGGGATGACTGCCAATGCAATTGTTTACAACACTCTAATGAATGCTTTTACTAAATCTAACCAAATAGAAGAAGCCGAAGGCCTTTTTGCTGAGATGAAAGCAAAAGGTATTAAGCCAACATCTGCAACCTTTAACATCTTGATGGATGCATATAGCCGGAGAATGCAGCCTGAGATTGTAGAGAAGCTGCTGGTTGAAATGCAGGATATGGGCTTACAGCCGAACGTGAAGTCTTATACCTGCCTTATTAGTGCTTATGGGCGGCTGAAGAAGATGAGTGACATGGCTGCTGATGCATTTTTGAGGATGAAGAAAAAGGGCATCAAACCAACTTCACATTCCTACACAGCCCTCATCCATGCTTATTCAATTAGTGGCTGGCATGAGAAAGCTTATACTGCCTTTGAGAATATGCATAGAGAAGGATTAAAACCATCAATAGAAACTTATACTGCCCTACTCGATGCATTTAGGCGTGCTGGTGATACCGGGGCATTGATGAAAATCTGGAAACTGATGATCGTTGAGAAAGTTGTTGGGACGCGAGTGACGTTCAATATACTTCTTGATGGATTTGCCAAACAAGGTCAGTACACGGAAGCCAGAGACGTGATCTGTGAGTTCGGGAAGATTGGTTTACAGCCAACCATAGCAACATATAACATGCTAATGAACGCATATGCACGTGGAGGGCAGCACTCTAGATTGCCGCAACTGTTGAAAGACATGGAAAATCTGAATTTAAAACCCGATTCGGTTACTTACTCGACTATGATCTACGCCTATGTTCGTGTCCGTGACTTCAAGAGGGCATTCTTCTATCATAAAATGATGGTGAAGAGTGGACAAGTTCCGGACATAAAGTCGTACGAGAAGCTGAGGGCAATTCTAGATGTAAAAGCTGCAACAAAGAATAGGAAGGACAAAAGTGCTATACTTGGTATACTCAATAGTAAAATGGGTATGTTGAAAGTAAAGAAGAAGAGAAAGAAAGATGAGTTCTGGAAGAACAAGAAACGGCATGATAAAACTCGTAGAATCGCCCCTACTGGACAATAACTGGCTTTAAGATCTTCTGTAAATAACATTCCTTTATATGAAGTTATACATGCTCCACTAATTCTGCTTTTACATGCTCTGGGCTAGTACTACTCTTCTCTGTCACTCCCCCTATTTTACACAATGAAATTGGTGACATGAGTTTGGACTTGAATTTTCAGGAAGAAGGTAACAAAAAAAGTGATTTAGTATAAATTTTTTAAAATCTTGTTTGCAAACTGTTTCAAAATCAGTTAAGATTGAAGTACCTGTTAATTTCAAAAAAGGAAAAAAAAAAAGAAATACGTCTTAAATAAACTTGTTTTCGATTTTTTTATTTCAAGAAAAAAACAAAAATTAAACTCTACCAAACCTGTACCGATGATAAAGAAGGCAATGGGATGTGGATAATGGTAAACGAGAAATATAAAGTCTTTCTCGATCGAAATTGGGTGGAAGAAAGAATCAACCTTATTTCACGTCATTGAGAATTATTAGGATGTCATAGGACTCGAATTAACGATATATTTATTTACGTGTAATGACTTAATTATTATTATTAGAAAAAGTATTGAACACTCTTAAAATTTATCTACAACGATACCGTATCTTCTATAGTTTTAGAAAAGATTTATATCACCATTGACATTTTATTTTATAGACAGAATAAACCTAAAATATTAATTTTCTTACTAATGATGTTAATTTTTTTTAAAACACCAAGAATGCCCTTACTTAAACTTTTTGCTAACGGGTTTAAATTTATATCAAACATATATTTTGGGTTATATCAAACCCACCCTTTTGATATAACCCGAAGAAGAATATGGTCAGGTTTTTGGGTCCAAATTCTTGGATATCAGGTACGGGTTTCAGACAAAGGTCATGATCTCTATAGGCTATTTTAGTCATTTTATTCAAAAATTAAATTATTTGTAATAGATTGAACTTATATTTTTTCTGAAACTACAAAAAATGTCTGTGTCTTTTAAACAAGTATCAGAGGGTGTCGTGTACTTTTTCCTGATTATTATGTTAATCCAATCTCTCCTACTTGGTAAACGTACACAAAGATCTTATGTTATTTGTTCAAACGGAGCATTAGAATGATTCAAAGATCACTCTCTAATGACAAAACAGATCAGGGTTAATTTAGTAATTTCGCACCAATACCCTAAACGGGTCAGACAGTTGGAACTTGGAGGCAGGGGTCATAGCTGGAACTGGCTTTAGCGCTAATGCCACGTGGACACACGAAACTATCTTATACCCAAACACCACCCGATGACGTGTACCTGTAACCGTAGCCTCCATATAAATACCCTCTAAAATGCCTTCATTTTCGCTCATTCTCATCTATATCCATTTCTCTCTCTCTCACCCTTTCCTGTTAACCGATTGAGACAGAGAGCTCTCAGATACAGACATTTCGGATCCACCGGCTCCGATTCTCCCGAGCTTTTTGTTCTTAGGGTTTCTGTTTCCCCTACTGTGTTTGATATCTTTCTTCTCGTTCTGATTCTCATTTGGTGGGACCGTCCGTACTTGTTTTGAGTCTGATTCGGAGATTCAATTTGGAGATCCGATTTGCTTCTCATCCTGTCTTGGCTCGAGATCCGGGCCAAGCACAGAAGAATCGGTTTGAGGTTTTTGATTCATTTCTCCTCAAGTGCTCGCGAACAGGTTCTATTTCCCTCCTTTACTTTCCTGGTTTTGTTTATTTGGATATGATGTGTAGAGCCTGTTTTTCTGCAATGAAGCGTGGAGAGAGATTATATATTAATTCTTGCAAGATATTCTATTGTTCTTTCTGGATCTTGGACCGTGAACGTCATTTTAAAGTCACGATGATTCATACCTTCAGTTTCTGTTTAGTTCCTCGTAGTTTTTCTTCACAACTAAACATTATATAGTCTACATTAGAAATAACGTTAAAAACCACTGTATTTTCCGTTTAAACATTTTTCTATATGATTTTCAGGATTATTTGCGGTGGATAACGGTCTCTAGTAGTTAGTTTAACTGTTTCACTTGTTTCGTTTTATAGAGAGAAATTTGATGTTCAAATAGTGTTATATTTCTCTGAATTTTATGTCTCATTTTACAGAATAAACTTTGTTTAATTTTGTTAATTATAGAATGAAGGTAATTGAAGTATGACTTTCTTTTATCATTCAGTTGTCTAACAGATATCGATTTCACCACCAAATTAACTACTCTATAGGAGCTTTAAGTGTAAATGGCATCGAGTGAGGGATTTCTGACGGATGAGCAGCGAGAGATGATGAAAATAGCTAGTCAGAATATGGAGTATTTGTCATCCTCTCCAAAATCTCCTACATCTTTGCTTACGGAACATCATATAAAAGCACCTGCTGGTGGTAAGGCACCAACAGCAGGGATTGCCGTGAGGCATGTACGTAGGTCACACTCAGGGAAGCTTATACGAGTGAAAAAAGGTGAGTAGTGTAGTGTGTTTGATAGTCTTTATTTGTTTCTGGATTAAGGGTAATCTTTTATATCTGAACTCTTATTCTGTGCTTAGAATGTTAACTTCAAGAACAAGTTGGTTCATGAGAAAGAAAAGAACAAGTTGGTTCATGAGAAAGAAAAGAACAAGTTGGTTGATCTTAATTACTTCGTCCTTCTTGTGTCGGTATTAGTGTCTCTACTATATGTAATCCTTTGGCAGGTCTTACTATTGCAGTTGATATTTGACTGAAGTTTGAATTTGATGCAACTAGAATTTGGTGTTGGTTTTGTTGACGAGTAATTTGGTGTTCTATCATGATTAAATAAAGTTGATTTGTATCTGTTATTTTATCTTTTTGGTCTGGCCCTGTGATTGTCGGTGTTATATATTTTTTTATTTTAATTTGTATCTGTTATTTTATCTTTTTGGTCTGGCCCTGTGATTGTCAGTGTTATATATATTTTTTTCTTTCGGTTAATATGCGTTGAATACCTTCCTGAGTAAATTAGATATGTCACGCATCAACGACATGATTGCTTGAAGCAGATTTACCCATTCTTACGTGTATTTTAACTAGATATTTCTTATAATGCCTACAGATGGAGGTGGTGGAAAGGGAACGTGGGGAAAGCTGCTTGACACTGATGGTGAATCTCATATTGACAGGAATGATCCTAACTACGACAGTGGCGAGGTAAGTTTCATGTAGCTCAATAAGTTAGGTGAGATCAAGGTCTAGCAAAAACATAAAAGTGGATATGGCCAATTGAGTATTTGTCTTTTTCCTAGATAAGTAATGCTGTCACCACTTTGACATTTAATTGGCTTTTGAACAGGAACCTTACCAACTTGTTGGCTCAACAATTTCCGACCCCTTAGATGAATACAAGAAAGCCTTTGTCTCCATTATTGAGGAATACTTTAGCACTTGTGATGTGGAATTGGCAGCATCTGAGCTCAAGGAACTGGGCTCGAGCGAGTATCATCCTTACTTTATCAAGCGGCTCGTTTCAATTGCAATGGACAGACATGACAAGGAGAAGGAAATGGCTTCAGTTCTTCTTTCAGCTTTGTATGCTGATGTTATTAGCCCTGTGCAGATTAGAGATGGATTTTTCATTCTGCTTGAATCTGCCGATGATCTTGCTGTGGACATTTTGGACACGGTTGATATCCTTGCTTTATTCATAGCTCGTGCCGTTGTTGACGACATCCTTCCTCCAGCATTTCTTCCTAGGGCAAGGAAAGCACTCCAGGAATCTTCCAAAGGATATCAGGTTATTCAAACAGCTGAGAAGAGCTATCTTTCTGCTCCACATCATGCTGAACTTGTGGAGAGGAGATGGGGTGGCAGCACCCACATTACAGTGGAGGAAGTGAAGAAAAAGATTGCTGATCTGTTGAGAGAGTATGTTGAGAGTGGAGATACTTTTGAGGCTTGTAGGTGCATACGGCAGTTAGGTGTTTCATTCTTTCATCATGAGGTTGTAAAGAGGGCTTTGATTCTCGCAATGGAGATCCGAACATCAGAACCTCTGATATCGAAGCTGTTGAAGGAAGCTGCTGAGGAAGGTCTTATAAGTTCCAGTCAAATGGTGAAAGGATTTGCTCGGTTGGCAGAGAGCCTTGATGACCTTGCTCTTGACATTCCATCAGCAAAAACTTTGTTTGAATCCCTGGTCCCTAGAGCAATATCGGAAGGATGGCTGGATGCATCATTCGTGAGCTCTTCTGGTGAAGATGGGGTGGTAGGAAGTGAAGATGAAAAGGTGAAGCACTATAAGGAAGAAATTGTGACTATAATTCATGAATATTTTTTAGCAGATGACATTCCTGAACTAATCAGGAGCCTTGAAGATCTAGGTGTACCAGAGTATAACCCAATATTTCTGAAGAAGTTGATCACCCTCGCCATGGACAGGAAGAACAGAGAAAAAGAGATGGCATCTGTTCTTCTCTCGGCTCTTCATATTGAGATCTTCTCAACAGAAGATATAGTTAATGGTTTTATAATGCTTTTGGAGTCTGCAGAAGATACTGCACTCGACATTCTGGATGCTTCAAATGAGCTCGCTCTTTTTCTAGCCAGAGCAGTGATTGATGATGTATTGGCTCCATTGAACCTTGAAGAGATTGCCAGCAGGTTGCCCCCAGATTGCAGCGGAAGTGAGACTGTGCGAATGGCTAGATCTCTAATTTCAGCCCGCCATGCTGGCGAGAGGCTGCTGAGGTGTTGGGGAGGTGGAACTGGATGGGCTGTTGAGGATGCAAAAGACAAGATATCAAAACTTTTAGAAGAGTATGAAAGTGGAGGTGTTGTGGCTGAAGCTTGCCAGTGTATCCGTGATCTTGGGATGCCTTTCTTCAACCATGAGGTAGTGAAGAAGGCATTAGTTATGGCCATGGAGAAGAAGAATGACAGGATACTGGATTTGTTGCAGGAGTGTTTTAGTGAAGGTTTGATCACTATCAATCAGATGACAAAAGGCTTTGCAAGGATCAAAGACGGTCTTGACGATCTTGCTCTTGACATCCCGACTGCTAAAGAGAAATTTAGTTTCTATCTGGAGCATGCCAAGAGCAAGGGCTGGTTATTACCCTCCTTTTAATCGTTCAGTACACACTCTTCACTGATAACAACCGGAGGTTCCTGAGAAAATTATATAACATTTTACATGTGTATTTCCGGGTTGCATCCAAAGTTGGGATAGATAGAGTTGCTTTGATTCCCTTTTCATGTTTCGTTTCTAGTGAATCTGATAGAGGACTACTTCGTTCGCTGCCAATGTAAAAAGTTGGTTTCGTTTACTTTGACAAGATATTAGGCCAAGGTGGTATCTATCATGAATTCATCATGTTTAGTTCAGGAATTTGATATGATGCTGCTGTTACTGACATATCACGAGTAGTTGCCTGGTTGGATATTACATATCAAGAGTAGTTGCCTAGCTGCCGTTACTGACATATCACGAGTAGTTGCCTAGTTGGATATTACTTTTTTCCTTTTGTCTTCTAAGCTCAGTTTCATGTATCTTCATTTTGCTAATTTACTTGGCTCGTAGTGGCGAAGCACAACGTTAACTTGTGTGGTTTTGGCATAGAGTTGAGACGAGATTTGAAGTACGTTACTGGTAATTCGACCGCCTAGATTTACAGATTAAAGATGAAGATTTGAGTGAATAGAATCGTGTTTTGGAGCCATGCGAGGCTGATACGTTACTGGTAAGTCGACGGCCTAAATTTACAGATAAAAGATAAAGATTTGAGTGAATAAAATCTTGTCTTGGAGCCACGAGAGATTGAAAGCACGTTACTGGTAAGTCGACCGCCTAAATTGACAGATTAAAGATAAAGATTCGAGTGAATAGAATAGAATCGTGTCTTGGAGCCACGCGAGAGTTCTTGTTTTGTTTGATGCTGATTTGTATATTTCATTATTCCCTTTCCTGTCAAATGATGTAAACGCAGATAACAGAGAACCCAAGCGGTTTCCATTCAACAACTTTTCTCCCTCCATACCACTGTTAGATGAAAAACAAAATAGTGTCTTGTATAACATTAGTATAATTTGACTTTATTTTTTGTAGTATAGTTCCTTTAATATAAACCTGGGAACGGTTGAAATATACTAGTGCTATCTCTCTTATAAGAGTATTAGGCTAAAGTTTCACTTTACACCAAATATTTGTACATTATGCAAAATAGTGCACATGCTTTTTTTCTCATATAAGAGTATTAGGCTAGATTTCTCTTTATACACCCAAAAATTTGCACATTATGCACAATAGGGCAAATACTTTTTTCTCACATTGCCACGTGAGTATTAGTTTTATGAAATATGATTATCTAATGTTTACTTTTTTTATCACCTTGTTCAATTTAAAAGTCGTTCTCGTCTTTCATGAGTACAGGGTTCAAATTGAAAAATAGTAATTTTTCAAAATGTCAGATTAAAGGATTTAAATCCAACAATAATATTTTGTTTTTTTCAAAATGTCCAAGTAGTTCTAATTTATTTCTACATTTCACATAAAATGGTTATGAATGTGAGTTTTTAGCATAAAAATAATATTTTTTTAGGAAAAGTATACAGACACCCCTGATACTTGCTTAAAAGAGACATACACCTCCTGTTATTTTAGAAAAAACACAGACATCCCTTGTCATATTAGTTTGTAGACAAAAAACTCAAAAACATTAATTTTCTTTTTAACGCCATTAATTTTTTTAAAATACCAAAACTGCCCATTAATCACATTTTGCTAACGGGTTGTATCATTTTCAGGTTACATCAAATTTTCGGGCTAAATGATATAACCCGAACATGTGTAGAATAAACGAAGTATCATTGAAGAAGAAGAGAGGAGCTACGAAGAAGGAGAAGAGGAGTAACAAAGCATCACAGAACAACCGTGAATCATCACAGAACCACCGTGAAGCATCACAGAACCACCTTGAGGTACCACCACGAAGCACCACAGCAAAGCACCACCGATTTGGTAAGTTTTTTCAGTTCGCTATTTGGATAATTTTTTTCTAGTTTTCCACCCATTTGGGTAAAAATATGATGTGAAAAATCCTCTCATAAGTAAGTAAGCAGAACAAATAATGCAGAATAAAGCACTAAGTAGTAAGCACTCATTAAGAATGTCCAAAATAAAGCAGTAAGCATTATTTAATAGCTTGCAGTAAGCATTGGCACTATTATAACTGAAGCAGAATAAAACAGTAAGCATGTCCAGATCATTTGAGCGTTTTTCAATGGTGATTTCTAACAATAAAGCTATATGACTTCGAAAATTGATGTACAAATTCGAGAGTGAGAAGAACAAATTTCCCACAATTTACGATCTTGAGGTAAAATAGAAAATGTGGGTTCTTCTCCTCCTTCAATGGCGGAAGAAACAATGAACAACTCAGAAAAAAGTAGAAGAAACTAGTTTTCAGGAAAAAAGAAGAAACAATGAACAATATCTCAGCCTCTTACCCTCTCTTCCCTTGCTTTTGACTCCATTCCCTTGATTTCGACCTGAAAGATTGAATTTTTTGGGTAACTTGGTGATTCTGGGTTTGAGGGGAAGATTGGGAATTCACGAGTTTGAAAGCGAGAATGGCATATGGATCAGGTTTGATGAGAAATTTAAATATGGTGTTAGAGTCGAGTACGGGTTTCGGGTAAAGGTCAACATCTAAGGATATTTTAATAATTTCATTTGAAAATTAGCCTATTTATTTTTTGGACTTCTATGTCTTTTCTGAAATTACATGAGGTGTCCGTGTCTTTTAAACAAATATGAGGGAGTGTCCGTGTACTTTTCTCAATTTCTTTATCCTCTCTTCCTAGAGCTTCTCTCTTTAAGCTCCTAGAATTTTCTCGATCTACGTGCATTCATGGTAGATCTTCATCGGGATTGAGACCTGTGTTTGGAGGAAGTTTGATTTTTGATCAACAATTGTAGGAGAGTGAAGGAGAGCAAGTGTGAATCCATGCATGGCTTTCATTGGTGGAAGCAGTCTATTGGGTGAATCCTCCACGGCCCCCGAGACACTAACGGATGGGTTTGTAGCCATTCCTAAGAAACGTGAATAGTAGCCCTAACGTGACACTTCCTGTTTTGGTAAACGATGATAATACTGCAAAAGAAGTTAACATAGTTCCTATTTTGAGCATCGAGGGCACCTCTTGTGATATGGACTGTACTTCCGAGGGTTTTGATGAGGATATCGAGGGTGAAAATGACTTTCCAGTTTTTCCCTCACCTATGTTTCCATAACTGGTAACCTGGAAAAAGTTGTTGGACCTGTTGTTACTGATACGAATGATAAAACTGAAACCACTAGACCTCACTGGATTGACAAAGCGAGGCAACCTAGTGTGCACTTCAGTGTTTCGGGTGAAAAACCTTTGAAGGATAACCTCAATGGTAAATACAGAATTGATGATGCAGTGGTTAAAAATGGTTTGAAGATCTAGGAAAACACGATTGTGGGACACTTTCTGGGAAGAAAACCTGCGTTTAGTCAGGTTAGACAAGTTGTTATTTGTTTATGGGATGGTAAGGGGTTGAAAGATATCTCTGAGAATAACAATGGGTTCTTCTTCTTTAGATTTCATACTCTGGAGGAGAAGCTCACTGTTTTGAAAGGATGATCTTGGTACTTGCTGGGAGAGCCCCTTATTCTTAAGAAGTCGTCTCTTATGATGAAGCTTATAATGATGCGATGAGTTCCATCCCTGTTTAGGTCAAAATGTGGAATGTTCCTGCGATTTTATGGACACATAAAGGTATCAACAGTCTTTGCATCATTCCTGGTAAACCCATTTGTGCAGATGCAATCACTGCTAGTGCTTTGAAACTATCTTTTACGAAGGTCTGCATTGAGATAGACATTGACGATGGTCTTCCTGAATATATTGCAATTGACCTCTCCATGTATGGTATTGACGATACCAAGATTGAAATGGAGTACCTTGGTATACCTAAGAGGTGTAGGGTGTGCAAAGTTTTTGGCCATGACTATTTGAGTAAGAAACCTATGGTTAATGCTCCTAAACCCCAAACTAAAGATCAGAAGCAGGAATGAGTGATTGTTTCAAGGAATAAAAAGGTGATGGAAGAGTCAACCTCTTAAATTACCTGATTCACTGGATGATGAAGACCTTTTAGCTGAAATGGAACCTGTTGAGGGTCCAAAGATTGCTCTAGAGAATGATCCTGCTTCTGAAATGGTTCATTCACAAATTCAAGTATGGAGACTGCTAAACCTATTCTATCGAGACCGATGAAGGACAGGCTGGGGAGAGGGTTGATCCTCCTTCTCCCTCACTTAGTCCACAAATTAGTGCCAGACAAAAGCAACGGAAAAGACAAGATGCTGCTAGACTTAAAGTTAAGAGTGAGGCTAGGGTGAATGCTTCACCCAACAAATATATGTTTTAATGAATTACAGCTTGATAGTTTGGAATATTAGAGATTTTAATAGGTCTCCTAAACATTCTGAGTTCATTATGACATGTAGAGAGTTTCAGCTTAGTATTTGTGGAGTTCTTGAAACAAGAGTTAAGTTAAAACATTTCCAGAGAATTACCAATTATGTTTTTCCAAACTGGAATGTTGTTAGCAATTATGATACAGATTCTTCTAGGAGGATATGGCTTTCTTATGATCCAAATGTTTCTAATATCACTATCATTTATAATTTCTCTCAACTTATTTACTATCTTGTGCATTATGCTCAACATTCTTTCCTTATAATTGTGGTGTATGTTGCCAATAGTTCCAGGGTTATAGATGTATTATGGCAGGGCTTAATCAACATCCACAACAATTCTCAGAGCTCTCATTGGGTAATTTTTGGTGACTTCAATGAAGTTACCCATCATGAAGAACAAATTGTTAGATCAGGGACTTGGGATGATGGCATGAGAGCTTTTTCTTCTTGTCTGCATACCATTGAGGTTCATGATTAAACTTATTCTGGTGCTTTCTTCACTTAGTGGAACCATCAGTCAGGTGAGGGGAGCATCATGAATAAGATTTACATGGTATTAATTAATAACAACTGGCATGATCTTTTCAATAGGTCAGTGGCTTATTTTGCTGACCCCAGATTCTCAAACCACAGTCCTGCCATTGTGAAGTTCTTACATGCTCTAGAAAGAAAGAAGCCTTCTTTTAGATACTTCAACTTCTAGGCTAATATTCAAAGGTTCTATGAGGTGGTTTCTAATGCTTAGGACATTGAAATCCCTGGCACTGCTATGTACAGACTTGCAAAGAATTTGACTGCTGTCAAGAGTGCTGTTAGACATTTTAACCATTTATTTTGCAGTGACATTTTTAGAAGAGTTGAATGTTGCAAGAATTGACCTTCAAACTGCTAACCAAGACCTTAATGCTTCTCCAGAATAATTGTAATATCCCGAACCTTCGTAAATGGACATTTTTGTAAAATTGATTTAAAAGATATAGTGATTTTAAAATTTGATTTTAAAAAGTGATTATTTGTAATTTTTGGTAAAATAATTTTAATTATATATGATTTAGTTTAAAATTCAATTTTCAATTCTAAAAGAGTTTTAATTTATATTATAAAACTTTAGCTCACTCACACTACATGCATATACACCTTAAACCAACCTTTAATCTAATATTATATATATTATTCTCCTTCAATCTCTCACTATTCATCTCTCTCTTTGAACGAAGCCCTGCGAAGGCTCTCTCACCCTCTGTTTTTTCTTAGCTTTCATCACCAACCAAGGGCATTTTTTTTCTTCACAACGAAGCACCATCTTTGATCACGCCAAGCCTCTGTTCTTCATCTCCTTCTTCATTTCATTTTTGGCAACTCACCAACGTTGATCTCCGCAATTTGTAAGCTCTAGATCCCTCTTCTCCGTTTCAAATTTGGGTGTCCCTTATTGTCAATTTTCATTTTTTTTCCCTTTTTCTTCTTCTGTTTCTCCTTCCCAATTTCTTTCTTCTTCTCTTTTCTCTCTGTCTTTTCTCTCTCCCTCTGTTTCCCTCTCTCGTTCTCTGTCTCTCTCTCTGCATCTTTCTTCTCTCTCTCTCTGTTTTTGCCTCTCTCTCTCGTCCTTGCTTCGTCTCCCTCCCTCTCTGTTTTTGTCTCTTTCTTTCGGGGTCTCTCTCTTTCATCTTCATCTCTGTTTCTTCCCCCTCTATTCGTTTTCCATCTCCTCTAATTTTTGTCTGTCTTAATGGCTGCTCTCTCTTAGTCTTTCCCCTTCCCTCTTTCCCCTTTTGTTTCTCTCTCCCAATTTCTTTCTTCTTCTCGTCTTTCTCTGTCTTTCTCTCTCCCTTTGTTTCCCTTTCTCTCGCCCCCCCTCTCTCTCTATCTCTTTCTCTGTCTTTCTTTGCTTCTCTCTACATCCCTCTCTCTCTTCCCCTCTCAGATTCCCTCACTGTTTTTCCCCTCTTTGTTTCTCTTTCCTTCTCGTTTTCTCTCTCTCTCTCTTCCCCCTGTTTTCTCGTGCTTTCTGTTCTGCAACTGGGTCTTGCACCCAGTTGTTTTGCCCTGAATCGGTTCATCAGGAACCGAACCGGTTCAGTTTACTCAGACCGGACTGGTCCGAACCAGCCCGGTCTGAACCATTTGACCCGAAGCTTTATCTTTTGACTCTGGACCCGATATATTATTTTCCGACCTTGCTATGACCCCTTCGCACCGTTTTAATTGATTCTCTTTTATTTTATGACATTAAAAATGTGTATATATTGTTTTATTTCAAAACAATTTAGTGATTATTTTTTTTTGGATTTCAGGTCATTAATTATTTAATTCATTCTTCTGCTTCAGGTAAGTGGGCTTATATAATGGTGTGACTCCCGTTGTTATAAATGTATATGCTTTGTGTGAGTGAATTTACGTTGTAATTTAACTCACGTGTGATAAATGTAATATGTGTTATTCTCATCAGCTTTAATTGTCTATAAGCATGTTACTTTCATATATATGTTTGTGTAAATTGACTTATATAACGGTGTGACTCTGATGTTATAATTGTATCATGTATTTATTATCTGTTTAACTATTTTTCGATAATTATTATATTTCGTTAACACTTTGATAATTGATTGCTGTTCAGTTATTAATGTGATTATCATGAAATAAATGCCCGAGTATGACTGATTTTACGTTAGTATGTTATCATGTTTGATTCTGTTATATGTATCAGTATGCATTATATGATTAATTTTTGTCATACGTTGAATTCTGCAAGTTATGAGGTTAATTCATTCAAGTGGTAATTAAGCAAAATATGAACTTAAGCATGACCTTTAGTTAACAAGAAATCAGGATTGTTTACGTTATGTTCTGTTAAACGAATGAGGTGTCATTTGTTCATGCTTTCGTCACACATAAGGTGTCATCTGTTCATGTTTTGGTCATTCATTGGGTGTCATCTGTTTCATCGCCCGATGTGTGCCATCTGTTTCATCACCCAATTCGTCATGATCTGTTTCAGTTAACGTGTGATCAGTTCTGATTAGGTTGTTAACTAGAGGATATGACAAGCCAATATATGATTAAGATTTAACTAGAGGATATGCCAAGTCAAGATATGATTAAGATTGTTAAATGATTCTGTTTGAGACACGTGTTATCTTCGTGCTATGTTATGCCATGTCATGATCAAGTACGTTACTTTATTTCATTTATGTTATATGTCAAGTTCAGTTATGTTATGTCATGATTGCATTTATGACATGTGGATGCATATTATTATGTGAGTTTGCTTACTGAGTATTTTAAAATACTCATTCCCCCACAATTATTTATGATGCAGGTGGTGATGGCGAGCAACATGAATGGGAGACTACCATAACCAGTTAAATCAAAAGAATTTATGTTTTCAGTTTATGATTTGATTTAAAACTTAGGAAAATGATTTCTATTAAATTTGGTTATTTAAGTGGTTTATTTTACGTTATGATTTTGTACGAATTATGATGAGTGAAAGTTCTATGAATTATGAATTTCAAGTTTTGACTTTATTTCAAAATTTAATTCAGTTTTTCGAGGTTTTATTAATTATGCATTTAAGACACTTTATCACTTCCGTTATTTAATGATTAAGATTCTGATATGGATAAGTTTAATGCTTCCAATATTTAAGGTCATGGCTTTTCCATCATGGGTAAATTAAGAATTTTCAATTTGGGAATTTTCTCAAAATTAGGGTTTGTTTTGAATTGGAGATTTCAAAATTGTGAAATGACAAGTATGTTTAACCCTCAGAGATCGGGGCGTCACATTAATGCTAAGTAGGCCTCCCAGAACTTTATGCATTCGAAAATGGTAGATGAGAGTTTCCTTATGCAAAAATCCAGGGTAGATTGGCTAAACTTGAGGGAAGAAAATTCTTCCTTTTTTTCAATGCCATCAAGTCTCATAAACAAAAATCTAAACTCCAGCAGCTTACTGATGACTCAGGAAACATTCTTACTGATCAACAAGACATTCAGGATCATGTTATTCAGTTCCATAGAAATCTCTTGGGTTCCCAAAGGCCAGTGCCTAGCATCGCTGCAGAGACTACCTCTTTTTTTAATTATCTTTCCTTAGACTTCACCGCAGAGGAGGTGAAGCCACTTTCATTTCCTTTAATGAAAAGAAAGCTCCAGGTCCTGATGGCTTCTCAGCCAATTTTTTCAAGAAATGTTGGCATTATAGGTAATAATATTACCGCTGGCAATTTGGAATTTTTTTAGCAGGGTAAATTACTGAAACATTTTAATTCCACAGGCACAATGCCTAAATTCAGCAACCTTATTAGAATCATCGAATTAAGGCTTATTGCTTATTGCAATCTTGTTTACAAATGCATTATCAAAATGCTTGCAAACAGATTAAGGTTAGTTCTCCCAGACCTAGTGAGCATCAATTAAACTGCCTTCATCCCTAGAAGATCCATTGATGACATTATCCTCTTGTCTCAAGAGCTACTTAGAGGTTATCATAGAGATACATTTGATCCTAGATGTACCAGGAAGGTGGACCTTTGAAAGGCCTATGACAATATCAGTTGATTTTTCTTAAACAATGTGCTTTCTGGGTTTGGCTTTCCTTCTAAGTTTATTAATTGGATTATGGAATGTGTGACTACACCTTCCTATTCGATATGCATTAATGGAGGACTTCATGGTCATTTTAAAGGAGGGAGATTCTTGAGACAATGTGATACTCTGTCACCTTATCTTTTCGTCATTTGCATGGAGGTCCTAAATGGCATTTTTCAGTCATGCTCTTCACTTCCAAGTTTTCATTTCCATTGGAGATGTAAAAAGGACAGAATTGTGAACCTGTCTTTTGCAGATGATCTTCTGGTTCTCTGCAAATGGGATCTCTCTTTTGTCAAGATCATTAAAGCATGACTGAATTTCTTCAACATGATCTCAGGTCTCACTCCTAATGAAGCTAAGAGAATTATCTTCTTCTCTAGAGTTGATGAAGTTGTTAATGAGGAGATTCTGAATGAAACTGGTTTCACTAAAGGAACCCTCCCAATGAGATATCTGGGGCTTCCTCTTATATCTACTAAATTGAATAAAACTCATTTTGATGTTCTTGTTGACAGGATTATCCAAAGGGCCAATAGTTAGGAGACTAGACAACTTACTTTTTCTAGGAGATTATAACTCATTAAGTTAATTCTCAATGCAATTCGAGGCAATTGGGTCAGTCTCCTCATCCTTCCCAAACAAGTGGTGGAGAAGGTAAATGCTGCTTTAAGGACTTTTCTTTGGAAATCCAGATTTCTCTATTACTCTTTCTAGATGGGGTGTCAGTCTAGATTTGTCTCGTCCTACTGCTCTAGTTGACTCTTGGCAGTGGAAGCCTTCAAACTCAAATTATCACTCCATTAAAAGGACTTATGCAGCTTTGATGTCTCATCTCCCTATTGTTCATTATGTAGGATCGATATAGCACATCTTTAAAGGAAAAATAGTTTAAAATAAATATTTTAATATTTCAAAAACAAACTTCTTGGAATAAAATAATAGATAAAAAATAAACAATCAAGCAATAAAATAATTACATAATTAAATAAATATACGGAAGCTTAAATGCGTAGAATAAATAAATATAACATCGATGCAAAATATTAAAGTGCAGAAAATAAAGAGAGTAGGGAAGATAGATGAAACACGATGTTTTTACATGGTTCGGGAAAATCTATCCCTAAGTCCACGCTCCAATGATCCTCCCTTGAAGATTTTTTACCAAGCGATCTTCTTAACGGTGAAGTCCAAACCTTTACAAATCCTATTGGCTTATGGTGTTAATCATACCTTGACAATACAGCTCGGTCGAGATCTCCAAATCTCTTACAAAATTTCTTTCTCTCAGAGAATAGATCTCTCAATATTTTACTCACAATTTTCACTAGTTTCTCTCTAGAGAATTTCTCAAAATATCGCTCAAAATACAAAACCTCTCAAAGAATAAGCTTCGTAAGAGAGGAGTGGAGAGATGTGTTTGAATGAGAAATCATGTGGCCTACTTATAGGAGAAAATGGATCTAGGAACCGGTCCAAATCAAATTGGAAACTGGATGGACTGGTGCTTGATTTGGGGAGAATTTCCCAAATAAGCAACAGGTCCAACCGGTTTGGCACTGGTGGATTAGGTTGGGAAAATTCCGTAAGGAAATTCTTTCTGTAGAAACTGGTGCATCCGGTTCCAAACTAGTCTGTCTGATTTCAACAGGTGTGACCGAAATCATTTCCAAAGCGGAACCGGTCCATGAGATTTTGCACATTGTTCTGTCCGGTTTGGTATTTTCCATTATGATTCATGCGCGGTTCGGTCCGGTTTCTTATTCCTTGATGCATTCTGAGTTCAACCAACTTTATGTCAAGTCATTTGGAGTTTGGTTTATATGCTTCGTACCCTTCATAAAATACCGCATGTAACCTGCTACGTACGGTTTTGATTGTCCTTTATTTGTTCTTGCATAAACACTTAAGATTAAGTGTTTTCAACATGATTTTCACTTCATTAAGGACCTACACACTTGATAAAATATTAGTTCACATTTTATTTGTCATCGTCAAAATTGTCACCTTGACTAGGGTCTACAATCTCCCTATTTTTTATGATGACAAATAATTGATTGTAAAAAATATTAATTATAAACTTCTCATACACATATGCAATAATAATAATAGATTCTTAAAATTTTAAACTTCTCCCTCTTTTAAAAATTATATTTCTCCCTATTTGAAATCATAAAAAAGAGTTAACATGCTATTTCTTAAAACTACTCCCATTTTTGAAAAAAAATCTCCTCCTTTCACAATTTAGTAACCCCCTTTAAAATCATTAAAATGAAATAAAAGTTTTGCTTTTTAAAAAAATCTTCGCTTCAATGTATGCATTTTCTTAAAGAATTTTTAAATTAAAACCATCATTAAAAAAAGTTTATACACATCAAATCGAGTTAATGAATTATGAGACCAATGAAAAACAAACATAGAGAGTTACCTGAATTTATCCAAGTCCTCTTTCTTAATCCAAATTTGTCTTAATTTAACTTTGTTCATCCATTGCTTATGACAAAGAGTATGTAAGTTATAATGATTAAAAGAGCTAACAAATGAAGTTCTATATGTGTTAAAATATGTCCTACAATTAGGAGAATAATCGAAACTACTCAAAGATCTTCTAAGTAAATTACAATGTTGTCTAGTAGGACCTTTAACACCACAATGATGCATGTAGGAATGAAAATCAATCAACATGTTCTTCCAAAATGTGTGTGTCATTTTTTAATCTCCAACACATAAGCCTAATATGCCATTTAATGCCACAATGATGACATATAGGTGTACTCTTGTGTCTAGATGAATCATGCCTAAAGTTGGAAGTGTGAAAAACAACTTTAGGCTTGCTTGTGTGTGCGGTTTTAGATTTAGGAACATGAATATCAAAATTAGGTTTGCGATGTAAATTTTCTTTCACAAAAGTAGTCTTAGAACTAGATGGAGTTGATTTTCATCAATATATCTAGGATCTCTCATATCACCAGAAGATTTTCCCATACTTAAACAAATTATTCATTTTTCAATTCCTTAATGCCAATCTCTTTACCTTTTCATTAGACTCAATTAGATATTTTTCAAGATCTATTTGTCTAGCTTTTAAAACTAAAATAGATTGATCTTTTTCATGCACACAACTTTCAACGAAATTAATGTTATCAAAAAGATTTTATTTTTTTAAAGAAAAATCTTGCGCTTCAATTATCAATTTTTCAAGATTTTGAAACAATTCTTCATTTTCTTTTTCTATAAAAACTAATTTCTTGTTTAAATGACGATTTTTATTTTGTAATGTTATAAATGCATTATACAATTCTTCATATGCATCATGAATATCATCATCATTATCACATTCATCAATATGGGAACTTATCTTCTTTAAATCATCGTTTCCAAAAATAATTTTTTGAACAAGATTCCCTCTTAAAGGATGCCATATCTCAAGACAGTGAAGTCTTACTAATTTGAGCACCAAGCTCTGATAGTAGTTGTAGAATTGATATGACACCCTTTAAAGGAAAAATAGTTTAAAAGAAATATTTTAATAATTCAAAAACAAATTACCAAATAAATTAATAGATAACAAAACAATCAAGTAATTAAAATTATTACGCAATTAATTTAATGTGTGGGAGCTTAAATGCATAGAATAAATAAATAAAGATAACACACAATGTTCTTGACAGTGAAGACCAAACATTTACAAACTCTATTGACTTATGGTGTCAATCAGATCTTGACAATGCAGCTCGGTCGAAATTTTTTAATCTCTTATAAAATTTCTCTCTCTCAAAAAGTAGATCTCTCAATATTGTGTTCACAATTTTCACAAGCTTCTCTCTAAAGAATTTCTCAAAATACAAAATCTTCCAAAGAATAAAATACTATAAGCTTCATATGAGAGGACTAGAGAGGTGTGTTTGAATTGTCATGGCCTATTTATAGGAGAAAATAGATCTAGGAATTGATCCAAATTGGAAACCTTATGGACTGGTGCTCGATTAGGGGAGAATTTTTCAAATAAGCAACCGGTTCAACCGGTTTGGCATCGGTGGATTTGGTTGAGAAAATTTTGCAAGAATTTTTCTTCTGTAAACATCAGTCAATCCGGTTCCAAACTGGTCCATCCAGATTCAATAGGTGTGACCGAAATCTGCTCCAAAACAGAGTCGGTTTTGACGCCGGATTGATGGTGAACCGGTCCATGACATTTTGCAGACTGTTCTGTCCGGTTTGATATCTTTCATTCTGGTTCATGGGCAGTTCGGTCATGTTCCTTGATGCATTTTGAGTTCAACCAACTTTATTTCAGGTCATTTGAAGTTCGTTTTGATTATCATTTATTTATTCTTGCATAAACACTTAAGATTAAGTGTTTTCAACATGATTTTTACTTCATTAAGTACCTGCACACTTGATAAAATATTAGCTCACATTTTATTTGTCATCATCAAAATTATCACCTTGACTAGGGTCAACACATTAGACAAAAATTGTTTGGTTTAAAGGTCACATTCTTAAATATGCGTTCATCACTTGGCTAGCTATAAGGGATAGGCTTGCAACCTTGGATCGTGTTCACAAATGGAGTCCACATTCTGGTGTGTCTTGTGTCTTTTGTTCTACAAGGGTTGAAATTGCACATCATATATTTTTTTATTGCTCATCTACTCAGCACATACTACTTCCTCTTTTGGCTAAATGTGGCAGTGACTTTACTTCTATATCTAGGGTTTCTATTGATACAGTGACCTTTATTCCAGCATTAGTGCTAAATTGCATCTTTGTTGTTTCATTTATTGCATTTGGATTGAAAAAAATAGAAGGGTATTTACTAGAGAGTGTGTTGATTCTACCTTCATCTCTAGGAAAATTTCTAGGATGATGAATGAGAGACTTTGGTTTCTTAATCATTCTAGAAATCTTGGATTAGATTAGTCTTGTATTGATTCTTGGATGTAAGCTTGGCTTATTAGGGTTTTTCCTAGCTTGACAATTTTTTTTATTTTGAGTTTTTTTTTGTTTTAGGGTATTCCCCTTATATCTGTGTAATTTTTTTTGTTAATATATTTACTTTTTAACAAGAAATTTTTTTTTATGAACGTGAGAGTTTTTAACATGTGGATTGTATCTGTGTAACTTTCTTTGGTTAATATATTTACATTTTAAAAATAATAATTTTTATGAATGTGAGTTTTTAACATATGAAAATTAAAATCTCTCCAGAGAAACAATATCTATTAACTAAGGGAGGGCACGTGCACTTCATTAAATAAATTATTAAATATTTGAGAGAGGTTTTCAATTTTAACAATTAAAACTCGAAGACGACTTCACATTTACACGTGTAGATGAACAAAAGACACTAATGTTTTTAGGAATGAGGAGTAACCCATAGTATTGTAGTTTAAGAAGGAATTGGGCTTCAAACCAAGTAGACCTTCTAAATCAGTCTAAAGCCCGGTTAATGTGTAAACCGATTCAGATACTAGCAGTACGCTCATCCATACAGCTCCTCGTGTGAGAGGCCCACGGAACTAAACAAGGGTCTTCTTTCTGCTTCCTCGACGACGGCATAGCTCAAGTGAGGGAAAGCTCTTGCGAGAATATGTCTGAAACGAAAGATCTCCAACCGCATTCAGTTCCTATAAAGCCACGAGTAGGAGTGCCAGTTAGTTCCACTGAGGATAGCTCCAAGTCGCTTCAGCCTCCCAAAGTCGTCGTTCTGGCTGACCTCAATGTTGATCCCCCTGAAATGGAAGAAGATGATTCCACCCCTATTTCGGCTCCCGAAGCAACTAGGTAGTTTTCTAGCTTCATTTTCCTGATTTTATTTTACGAATAAACCAAATTTTAGTATTCTTTTTCCATACTACAACATTCCAGTGCATTGTCAGTTTCTGGAAAAAAATTCCTGCCTTCTGTAAATTACTCTCTTTTTCTTTTTGGAGCGAAAATTCTATTTTTTGGTCTAAGGAGTATAAGCCTTACCACGCTGGCCATGTCGTACGACAGTTTAATTTCAGTTTATGCTTCTAAACTGAAGAATGGCATATGATGGAAATTGGCAGTGTCGTGTAAGCAAAATTTCGTCAAATGGATTCCATTATTTTCCATAGAAGCGAGCGACTGCTCAGATTAAGTGTTGATGAGATCCCGCAATGTGCTGTTCAGTTTTGAATTATTCTATGAGACTTAATTCTGATCCAAGGATTGACTTGTTAGGTTAATTGTCGATGAAAGTAGTCAAGATAAAATTACGCTAACGTGCAAAGACACTGACACTATGGAAGTTGAAGGTAAACGGCTCAACAAATTGGGGAAATGCCGATCGAGAGTCAGTAGGGTAGAGTGCTCTCCTGATTATGGAGCTGATGCAGATGGCGATCAGCCTGGTCCGGGGGTTACCTCGACTCGTGAGGAAAAAGTCAGCAGCCTCAAAACTGTTAGTTCAAGCGTCTATTGGTTTTCTTATTCTCTTCTATACTTGCCTCTCTATCTGCTTTACGGCAGTGAGTGGGTTAAGTTTATAGGTTCTTTTTCTCGAACTGATGTTGAACTGTATAGACTTTGTGCCTGCAGAATTTCTTCAGAAGGGAGAAGTGAGAGAATGATACATGATGCATACTAAAAACTTACATGTTTGTCTAAGCGAATGTATGAACCAAAATGCAGAAAGCATATCGATAATTTATGTGCATGCTTCTTTACTGATCTACTACATATCTTCATCAGTTTATAGGGAATCAGTTTTTGGCCGTCTCCTGTTAATACATCATGTTAGTGCCTGATATGAACACTGATCTCAGATTTTATAGCATCTAAAAAATTGTGATATTTAATGCATGTCCTCATCAGAAAAATTATGAGAAATTGTTGTTTCATCTGGTATCTAAGTATATCATACAAATGGCGTTGAATCCTCTTTTATGGCATCTGCTAGACCAATTACTCCCGGAAGGGTGCTACCCTTATTATTTTTATAAAATTTTCAAATATTTCTCATTTTTTTCTTTCCCTTTTAGAATTTACTTCTATTAACTATTTTCGTTTTATATATTATATTCTATATATATTTAATTTACTTCTAATCACTATTAACAGCTTTCAGACATCAATTAACTGAGGGTTAGTTTAAAAAAAATTAACTGAGGATTTTTCAACTACCTAATTACTTGTCCGATTTGGTGACAAATTAGGGTTTGGTTCATGTCGCAAGGAAGATGCCTAAAAATGCCCATTCTCATTTTATTCTTGGCCTAATGTATCAAAGGCTGGGCCAAGCACAGAAGGTAGCGTTCAAAACATAAGTAGCATTTTGTTTGGTTAATTTACTTGTGTTGGATCCGTTGAACTCTGGAAAAACTTTTAGGCAGTTCTATCATATGAGAAGGCAGAGGAAATTTTACTACGGTCTGACGAAGAGATTGATAGGCCAGACTTGCTGTCACTGATTCAAAATCACCACGCACAGGTTCAGGAACTCTTTATACTATAACTGTTTTACTACCCTTCCCCTAAAAGAGAGCATTTAGGTAAAGAAAGTGATATTTCTCAAGATACCATTGTTACTGATTTTGTTCAGTTCTTTTATCAACTGTGTAGTGTCTTCTACTAGATAGCACAGGGGAGAACAAGTCAGATAAGGAACTTGATGCTGAGGAGCTTGAAAAAATCCTTTCTAATCTTAAGGATTCGATGCACACTGATATTAGACAGGCAGCTGTCTGGAATACCCTAGGATTGATGCTTCTTACAACCGGTCGTCTGCAGGTAAAATTGCACTATTGTGGTTGTTCGTAGTTCCTTTTTCTTTTTTAATGTCACCAAGTTGGATCTATTTCTTTGTTTAGAGTGCCATTTCGGTTTTGTGCTCTTTGCTGGACATTGTTCCAGACAACTATGATTGCCTTGCAAATCTTGGAATTGCCTACCTTCAAAGGTATGTGTGATCATGACATAAATGCTGTTTGCTCTGCCAGTGAAATTCTGTCCTGAGGTTTTATCACCTTTACAGATATGGTATGGATAACAAGAGTAGAAGTCACAAGTAACAAAGCTGTTAAGCAAAGTGTCAATAGGGAAGATCATGCTTAGAATAGCGCAGGACATAGAATTAGGATGTGTTGTGTGTCATAACAAATTTTTATATTTATCTTATTACTGGATTAATGCACTTTTAGATGTCTACTGGTACAACTTTTGTAGTATGAGTAAAAGTTCAGTTTCTTTTATTAGACTTTTAGAACTGATTACTGAACAAGCCTTGGCAACCCACCCTCTCTCTGATTAATAGTACCAAGTTCGTGATATTCTAGACTTGTTGGAGTACCAAAAATTTTCTGAGTCAACAATAATATTCAAGACCACTAAATTCAGCTAAAGCTGCTGAATACCTATACAGATATAATCAGTAACTAATGACTTATTTATAAAACCATACAAAGGTCCATCCCCTATATGAGAATAGTACAGTAAGTCTTTTCCCATCTTTTCCACTGCAGTGAGACTCATAAGTCATAGCTTTACGTTGCATACTTTATTCCATTACAACATTTTTGCACCTTCATCTCCTCTTTTAAAAGTCGGTCTCTACACCATTTTCTGAAGTAGCTGAAGTCAAATAAGAAAAATAGAAAATTAAAGCATATTTTGAATTCACATTTTAAAAGCATTCAAGTGAATTGTACTCATATTGAGATGTACTACCAAGTACCAAGAAGTCAGGTTAAGAAGCTTCAATGTTTATTGGTTCCATATTGAGATTTCACGGATTGAAAGTTTTAGATTGTCGAAACAACTGCAAAATGTAGAGAATAGTTGTCATAACTTCACCATTCATATGTATTCTGTTTCTTGATTTTCTGTCTGTTGGCAAACATATCTCTGATATGAACTACCAACCATGCATTCTATTGTAAGAGTGTCTCTTAATTTCACACTATCCTTTGAGTTAATATCGAGATAATTTTCTGATAAATATCCAGTGGAAATATGGAAGAAGCAGCAAAGTGTTTTCAAAAGTTGATCTTGAAAGATCAAAATCATCCGTCTTCCTTAATCAACTATGCTGCTTTTCTCTTGTGCAAGTACGGTGCAACTGTTGCAGGTATCTGGTTGATCACTTCGACTGCTTTTCATGAACTTATTTGATGTCTTACATTGCTCTTCATGTTGGAAGTAACAGAATAATTTAATACGGCTACTTTTTTCTTGTTACTAAATTACAATCAATATGGCTACTGATCGAATTCTCAGGTGCTGGGGCAAATGCCAGTGAATGTGCTTCTTCTAATCATATAGAAGGTGTAGTTGTTGCAAAAGAGTGTTTGCTGGCAGCTTTAAAAGCTGATCCTAAAGCAGCACATATATGGGCAAATCTTGCACGTGCATACTACATGACTGGCGATCACAGGAGTTCTGGCAAGTGTTTAGAGAAGGTGTTCACTGCTTAAGTTGTTTTTAAATTAATGAAGTCTCTTATTAGAGAAAAGGTTTCCATTTGGTTTCTTCAAACAGTAAATGATGCATTGCCACCTGCATTTTCTAGATGGAAGTTGCATAAATACATCTATTTAATTTAACGTTAGAAAGAAAACTTTACTATACTTTAGGCTGGAAAGCTGGAGCCCAATTGCATGTCTATACGATATGCCGTCGCTATGCACCGGATTAAGGATGTGGAAAGATCTCAAGATCCTAGTGAACAGCTTTCCTGGGCTGGAAATGAGATGGCCTCAATAATAAGAGAGGGCGACGGTGCTAATATTGAGCATCCTTTAGCATGGGCAGGGCTTGCCATGGTTCACAAAGCACAACATGAGATTTCTGCAGCTTTTCAAATTGAACAGAATGAGCTTATGGAAGTTGAAGAGCGAGCAGTCTACACACTAAAGCAGGTTTCTTTCCTTCTGGTTTTAGAACAGTATTTCCATAAGTTTAAAGCAAGTGGTTTCATCAGTTGGATGTTTAAAGCAGTCATTTGCCCGTGCCCAATATCATAGAATCTTTTTATGTAAAGGTGGGGCACAGACCAAAGTGTTAATAGAATTGGTTTATCAAGTTAAATGGTGATCATCTGCAATTTTCTGTAACTTATCATTTCGGTGGTTTGCATTCTAATTTCTATTTGTCCTCCTAGGCAATAGCTGAGGATCCAGATGATGCTGTACAATGGCATCAACTTGGCCTTCACAGCCTATGCACTCGACAATTCAAATCGTCACAGAAGTATCTCAAAGCTGCCGTTTCCCGCTTTAAAGAATGCAGCTATGTGTGGTCGAATCTTGGTATGTTTAAAACATAACAGTACGTACGATTGCAAGTCGGTTGATTGCTCTTATGTGTTTATATCTGCATGTGTAGGTGTTTCATTGCAGCTCTCGGAGGAAACATCAGAAGCTGAAGAAGTATACAAACGAGCCTTAGCATTGGCGAGAGAAGAGGCACATGCCGTATATTCGAACCTCGGAAATCTATATAGGCAGCAAAAACAATACGAACGTGCCAAAGCTATGTTTTCAAAGTCTCTTGAGTTGAAGCCTGGATATGCACCTGCATTTAACAATCTAGGTCTTGTGTTTGTCGCAGAGGGTCAGTGGGAAGAAGCTAAATACTGTTTTGAGAAAGCACTCCAAGCAGACCCATTGCTTGATGCAGCCAAATCTAACATGATTAAAGCTGTTTCCATATCTAGATTGTGTAGTGGACTCTCTTCATGTCATATTCAAGATTGATCTATATATAAATTTTAAATTTCTTCATTCCTAATTATGAATTAGGAGTATATCATGATCTATGATTTAAATAAAATATTTTTACAATAAATATGAAGCAGAGGTAGAAAATTGGGAGAACTGTAAAAATGATCAATTTTTCAGTTCAAATTATTAGAATTTGTTTTTTTATTTTTGTAAAAATGGCTTGAATAATTTAAAAGATTTGTTTACTATGTAGTTATGTCGTTTTGTTATTTGAAAGTTTTGTTATTTGAAAATTAATCACGATGTCAATTTTTCATGAAAAAATTATATATAAATTTCATTGTGTCAAAAGGTAGAAAAATAAAACAACAATAAAATAAAATAAATTAGACATAAGTAGAGAGTGAATTAAACACACTTTATTAACAACCAACATAATATATATTTCATAATATTTACGTATATTGTACAATAACAAAATCTACAAATAGGGTAAAACTTCACAAAGAGCTAGCAAACACGTGTTCGATTGTAGTAGTATGTTCTGATGCTATTAGTAACACATATATAATGAGATTTGAGATAGATTATCATCATAATTTCTAACAAATTACGTGAAGATGTAAAGTAAAACATTAACTTTTATTCTATTTATATTATACAGACATTTATTTATATCTACACTCTGAAGTTTTTTATTTGTCAGTACACTCCAACAATGAGAAAACAGTCTCAATCTTCTCAATTTGTTACTCCGCCAACATAGGATTTCCTGAGGTTCCATGAAAGAATGGTTAAGGTAGTTTTTGAATTTGCTCCACAGTATAGGCGACGCTCCTAGCAACATGCTCTTAATTAGAAGCTTCTTCCATGTTGCCAAAAAGCTCTTCAACCAGACGATGAATGATTTCGATGGCATGTTGTTCCTCATCAATACATGATTCATTTATTGTGAGTGCCATATTGAATGAATAAGAACTAATATCCAAATACATAATACAAATTTGTCTTATAAAATCAAAATAACTAAAAATAACTAATATCAAAATAAAAAGTCAATATAAGAATTCAACTCATCTTTTGAAAACATTTTAAACTATCATTAGAAACATAGACAAATAAACATTAGATCATAAACTAAGCAAATAACAGTAACTCAAAAAAAATTTAAACACCTTCACAACAGAAAACTAAGCAAATACAAAAACATATGATGGAGAATGTCAATAATAACTCCGCCTAACTTATACACAAAGAAACAAAAAAAATAGAAGTTATTGACCGACATATCATGACCAATTGGAATAAAAACAAACACCACCGATTATTAAAAGAAGAAAAAAGTTCAACCAAGACACACAAACATTGACACAACAAATTTACTAACACAAACTCTAAAAACACACAACATAAAAGCTTCCTATACTGTATACAAAGATCAAAAGAACATCATTTTTCATTACCAGATTTAAAAGCTCTAACTTTCACTCAACTATGGTGAAGAAACTAATTGTGTCATTTAATCTTCATACTACATCAATTTAAGAAAAACTTCTCAACATGCACAACTGTATCTAGAACATCAACTAAAAACTAAAGTTTGGTCAATGTTGGTTTTATATGGCAATAAAAAGTGCATATACTGCACATTAAAGATTTGTCCATAAAGGCCTTGAGCAATGCAAATGCTGAAAAAATTGGTATTTACCACTGTCCTATCATGAAACATTCAATTTAACATGAGAAAGACCAATACATAAGACGATATTCATACAAATTAACTAACACCCTCAATGTAGCTAAAAATCACCAATATATTCATAAGCTAAATCACGTGCAACAATCTGTAATAGTGTACTAATATAATTTATATGATGACTGCTTACCAACATTCACAATAAAAAAACGTGTCTTCCCCTATCATATAGAAACATCACTCATAATTTGTCAAAAAGGTCATGAGTATTGAAAATGTCACACTTTTTTGTAGAAAGGATAGTACAATAGGTTGATAACAATCATAACCCAAATTCACACAAAGTCTGGGCAAAGCAAATTACATGAAGAACTCAGACAAAGCCAGTACAACCATAACCATAAATTCTTATGACCAAGAAACAAAAAGTTGAATAGTAATTGAACTCCATTTGTAGAAATAAAAATCAATAAAACAAAGTCCATAAAACACATGATCCACAATTGTAAAGTAGGGAAATTTTCTAAGCGTCTAACTCAAATTGAAATAGGAAACAACCAATCAATTTAACAAATTTTCAAACAATTAATCTAGCCAATAGAAAGTAATAAAGTAAGGAAGATAATAATGTATAGCAAACTATACAAACAGAACAACCCGGTAACATTCAAATGTTATGGCTTCTGCAGAAAATGAAGAAGACGATGCAAAACATAGCTAGGATCTAAACAAACTCACGTGATTTAAAAACACGCAGGAGATAAATCTCATAATATGCTCAAGCTACACTAAAAAAATATCAAACATAAAAGAAACCACAACTATAAAAGACAAAGGTCTATCACAAAGGCTTTCCCTATCCTGTCTTTGTTAACACTAAAATCTACTTGCAGGATTTAAAACCCATAAATAAATAATAGGTTCACATGAATTGTAACATACACAGTACATGTAGTTTACTATGAAAAATCGATTCATATATATATATATTGATCAAATAAATTGTTACACACAAACATATACATATATATATATATATATATATATATATATATATATAATATGGTGAGATAGGCAAGCATTAACAATAAAGACAATCGTACGATATGTACTAAAATCAAACTTAAGATGATTTAAACTTTGAGGCAGCTAAATAACTATTTAAAGAAAAACATATGAAATTTCTACAATCATACCCAAATCAAACAGTGCAAAGCAGACAAAAAATACTTAGTAGAACAAGAGACAACAATCGATGAATAAATATAATAAGAAAAGAACATGTCAAATGAACTGGAAGATGTAGAAGTAGTCACTAAATCAACCAATCGAACTCGCTGACAAGGAAGTAAACGAGCCTCTAAATCACCGGCCACCAACATCTATTAATATAACAGAGAAATGAAAGTTAAAAAAAATAGAAGAACCCAATAGTGATAAGTTAATGGGGTTGGAGTCGTGAAAGAAAAATATTGATATAAGATCACACTAAGAAACAAAAGAAAAACAAAAAGAAAGTTAAACTACCCTCAATGGTGTTCACTTATTCTCCTTGAAATACAAATAGATTCTCTGCACATGTAAACTAAGGAAAAATGAGAATTGTTGAAGTTATCTTGAAGTAGATAGTATGTATAACTAAGAAATCAATATTTATATAACCTTTATGCTGCCTATAGCATGAGCACAATTACTAACTCTTTCAAAAACTATACCATGTAAAAGATAAGAACAAACAAACATAAAAATTTTTATAATAAAATCCATTCTATCCACACCGACTGATGGAACTAAACACATTCAATGAGACAAGAAACAAATAATGAAAACCCTCACTCTATGACGATTCGAAGAAAAACAGATAATCAACTGTTTAGAGTATATTTGCTATCTTGTTTAACTAAAACCTCTACAAAAAGCATAATTTACAATGCATAAACTGAATATTCAAAGATAAACAGACAAGAAAGGGAGAAATTGTCAAGAAAATTGAAAACCCTCACTCAGAGAAATACATACCATGAACAAACTCAAGCAAAGAAAAAGTAGGACGAGAAAGCGACGAAATCCACCACCAACAGTCCACCGTCGCCGAACAACCAACTCAGGCAGAGAAAAAAATAAAAACAAACACCAAGACTGAAAAAACCCCATGCCATACAATGAACACTGAAAATTTTACATACCTTTAAACCAAAAGTAGGATGAACTAATATATAGAGTTAAAAAATAACAGAAGAATTACTTTAAAAATCATATGAACATCAACTTAACACTGAAAAATTCATATGAAAAGAAACTTAACAATATCATGAAACATTCCATTTAAGATGGCATATACCAATATATAAGACAAAATTCATATAACTTAACTAACACCCTTCAATGTAGCTAAAAACCAACAATATATTCATAAGCTGGAATCATGTGCAACAAGCTAAAATCATGTACAACAGTCTATAACAGTGTATGATATAATTTATATGGTGAGTGCTTACCTGCATTCACTATATAAAAAACGTGCTTTCCCTTATCATATAGAAACATCACCCATAGTTTGTGAAAAGAAAAAAATTACCACAAAGTTGTACTAATCACAAATAGAAGTTTAAAATCTACCAAAACACATCTCCAATTATGAACAAAAAGTTATCATTCTACAAGAAAAAAAAAAGACGAAGCCAAAACTATCACAAGACAAACGAGAACTAAAAATCACACACACATAACCAAAAACCAGAAATTAACACACAACAAAAATAGAATCTCTGAGCAAAGCAAATTACTTGTAGAATTTAGACAAAGCCAGTAACAACGATAAATAGTAAATTCTTATGACCTAGAAATAAAAATTTGAATAATAACCAAACTCCATTTGTAGAAATAAAAGTCAGTAGAAAAAATACATGATCACAATTATAAAGCAGGAAAATTTTCTAAGCGTCTAGCTGAAAACTGAAATAGGAAACAACCAATCGATTTAACAATTTTTCAAACAATTAATCTAGCAAATAAAAAGTAAGAAAGTAAGAAAGATAATAATGTATAACAAATAATACAACACAGAACAACCGGGCAACATTCAAATGCCATGGCATCTGTAGAAATGGAAGAAGACAATGCAAAAATAGCTAGAATCTAAATAATCACGTGGTTTAAAATCACGTAAGAGATAAATCACAATCTGCTCAAGCTACACCAAGAAAATGTCAAACATAAAAGAACCCACAACTATAAAAGATAAAGGTCTAAAGCTCTCACTATCCTGTCTTTGTTAACACTAAAATCTACTTGAAGGATTTAAAAATCACAAATAAAAAATTGGTCACATGATTTGTAACACACATATATAGTATATGTAGTTTAGAGGGAAAATTTGTCACATATATATTGATAAAATAAATTGTTACACACACAAACATATATATATATATATATATATATATATACACACACACACACACACACACATGCTGAGATAGGCAAGCGTTAACAATAAGTACAATCGTAACATATGTACTAAAATCAAACTAAAGATGAATTGCATCTTTAAACTTTGAGGTAACTAAATAATTATCTGAAGAAAAAATATATAAATTTCTATAATCATACCCAAACCAAACATTACAAAGCAGACAAAAAATACTTAACAGAACAAGTGTAGGTGAAGTTCATGATGACATTCCATGTGACTGCACAATAAGAACCATTATTCAGAATGTTGTAACATCTTAAATCAACTTGTCAAACAAAAGCAGTCATCTATGAGGGATGGGGTCACCAAATATAATTTCCTAAAACAACATCAAAGTAAATGAATTTGTTTTCTGATCATAAAGTTAGTCAGAGTGGGAATGGAACATCCCTTAATAATTTGAATGCAATGATTGAGTGAAAACCATCATTTATTACAAAGCAAGTGGAACTAAATAAGTAGAAGCAAACATAAGTAGAGTATGTCAGAACTTGCAAATAGAATAAGTATTGTACCAAGTAATAAGAACACAAATAAAATATAAGACTAATGAACTAATTTTTTTTTCACATCATTAAAAACAAAGAGAAACAAACACAGAATTGTAGTGAGAAAAATACTCTTCTTAATAACATGCAACAAACACAAATTCAGACTAAATCAAATAACCCACTGATAAAGATATAATATGCAACATATAAAAACAAATTAGATTTTTTAATGAGGGAAAAAATACTGATTTTACCTCGATATACAAAAACAGATAGATTCATGATAGAAATAAACTACAATATGCATTCGTAAACATCACAATAAACATATAATTTATTTTCAAAACCAAGTAAGGTTAAACGGTTATCTTCTTTAATTATTCTAAATCATTTGTCATGCTTTTCATTCAATTTGTCGTCCAAAGACAAGTTCATATTGTCGCAATATGAACAATCAAACACATACACCGCTCAACCAAATGACAAGAAAAATACATTTGTAATTCGATCAATATTAGACACGAATAATATGCATCAAATCTAGAAAATCAATAACGAAACAAAACAGAAATACAAACTCAAATACACAAAAACAAAACAGAAAAATAAAGATTCAATTCCAAAAAGTTGGAAAAAATCCTCAGATAGAAATCAAAAACCCTAACTCAGAGAAATACATACCACCAACCAACTCAGGCAAAGAAAAAGCAGGACGAGAAAGTGACTGAAACCACCACCAACAAACCACCGTCACAAAAGAACCAACTCAGGCAGAGAAAACCCTACGCCAAGGATAGCACAAAACTGAAAACCAAATGAAAAATAAAACAGACAATCAATAATTCAACTGTAGGAAGAAGCACATAAAACCATGAACTGTAAATACAATAAATTTTCAGAGCTAAACCTACATATAAGTTGTTGAAGCATAGAGAAAAACATAAAAACAAAGACCAAGACTGAAAAAACCCTAGACCATACACTGAACACTGAAAAAATTATATGTACCTTTAAACCAAAAGTAAGCAATCACAAAAAACAGGACGAAGAAATATAAAGAGTAAAAAAACAACAAATGAACTATTTTAAAAGTCATATGAGCATCAACTTAATATTGATCAGTCAGAAAATTCTAACTCACCTTACAAACCAAAAATAATCAATCGTAAAATTCAGAAGAACAAAAACGTAGCAGAAGGAAAATTGGGAGCTAGATAACACGTGAATGTCTAATTTATAGACGTACATATGAAAAACAAGCAATTGCACCGACTTAGATAGGAAAAAAATCGATTGTTGAGAAGATATAGTTGGAATATAATGCGAGTCTATCATAAACCCAAACAAAGGGATAATCAAAACAAACTACACCCAACTTAACTCTGGATTCAACTCACAATGAACACCTTCGAGATAACAAAAGGCAACCACGCTCAAACAGCTTCCAGAAAAACCAATCGCACTCATAATATGAAGCATAAAAAATTTCGCCAATCAATATCCACAATCCATAAATTAAAGTAGAAAATAAATCTTTAAAATAAAAACTAACAAACAATTGAAGGTCAAATCTTATGTTATTATCAAAAATTAAGGTTTTTAGCCATAACATATATATAAGATAAATACATTAAAAATTCAAAGACAAAAAAATGCAAAGCCAAATCGCTTAAGCTAAAATATTACTAAAGAGCAACAAGCAAAACAAGGTTACCTCAAAGAAAGAAGAAAACAATTGAAAGGAAATTGCATTTTCTAGAGGTGAATTCTTTAATTTATAGGAGTAGAAATGACAAAGAAAACAAAACACACTGAATCTTTAGACAGCCAAAAACCACCGAACAATCAAAATATATCCTCATGATACATTTCATTTCTACCCTGAAACTGAACCCAAAAAGTAAATAGTAGGCTCCTATTAAAATAAAACAGATTACCAAATAAAAAAAGTATTATAATAAAATCTAAATCTACCCAGAAGCAGCAAAAATGTGAACTAAATCTAAAGCCCATCTTACACACGTCAGCAAAGAAATCAAATCATCGACACAAAGAAAAAGTAAAAAAAAAAGAAACGAACAAAAAACAACCGAATAACAAAGAGATATTTTGAAACAGTCAAATCTAATACATTGACTAAGAAGCCACCGATCAATATACACGCACAAAGAAGTAAAAATCTATCCCTAAATCATAACATAACAAAACAGTAATAAAACAAAAACCCAAAAGCTATAAAAAATGGATAAGCCTAAAAGAATAGAAATAGCATATCTGTTAAGTGGAAAACGAAAACCCAAGAAAAAAAATTAAAAAAAAATTATAAATTTCAGCAGATACTCCATTTTCGTAGAACAAAGTAAGGAGAAGAAAACAAAGGAACAAAAGAATAGAAGAAACAACAATAACTATAACAACAAAAGAAACAGTAATAGAGAAGGAAAATCACGAGCACACCTCTGTCTCTACAAAAGATTCAGATCGAGAACACCAGTGAACCTCCAACGACCAATGACTCGAACACCCTAATAAAAGTGACAATAAAAAAAAGCTATCAAAGGGAAGAAGAGTAGCAGCGAAGCTCCATGAAGGCCATGGAAAATTGTATATAAGACCAGGGTTCCAAAAAGTAAAAAGTGAAAGTTGGAGGCAAAATCAAATAAGAAATCTAGGTTAATAGAGAAATGAATTGAGCATTATCCATTAGAAAGTTGTAAAATTCTAAGCTTGTTACTTTTGTGGTCTCCAATAACTCAAGTATATTACAATCTTCATCCTCTTTACGTAGTTATTATTTACTTCATCCTTAACTAAAGCTAGATCTTTATATATTGTTCAATCTAGTATGTTATGAAGGTATTCTTTTATCGCGGAATACACAATAACACAGTTGATACCCTACTATAGTGTGAGATTATGATTGATGCTGACACAAAATTAGACCATATTAATATGGCATATACCTTCATATCCAGCTAAGATACATGGGTTGTCTGAGGCCTTAGAAACTTTCAAAATCTCTGCTCCATTGGCTAGCAAGTTATAATGCAAGTAAATATGTACAACAGGCAAAACCAGTATTAGTCTAAGTTTAAAGCTACAAAAAAATGGAATGGCTAGAAAATAATAACAGAAGACCCATTTGTGTTTCTCTTTAATGAATTATTAACTAATAACTCCTCAAACGTTAATTCTCAAACAGTTATAATAAATAGCAACCCACTCTTTTATAAGAGTAAGAAAATAAAATGCAGGTCAATCCTAAATAGAAAAAACAAAATCCACGGATAAACCGTTGAAAGAAAAAATAAAAACATTAAATCACCAGAAAAAGACTGACTAAAAAATCAGTTCAAGAAACATCCAAAAGACCACCGCTAAACTAATTAATAAGAAAAAACAAACAAAAACAAAACACCATACAAATCTATTTGAAAACAGAAAAAGATGAAAAAAATCACAAACCAATAAAAAAAAACAAATCACAAATCACTGAATATCCTAACAAAACCTAAATCCTAAAACTATAGAAACCTAGATTAAACACTCAGTAACAACAAAAATGAAAATGAAAAAATTAAAAAGATTCTTATAATCAAGAAAAATGAACCAAAAGAAAAAAGAAAAGGACAGATAAGAAGAACAAAGAAAAAAAGAAAAAGAAAAGAAGAGGAAGTAAAAACAGAGAGATATAACAAAAAGAAAGACGAAATTGAAGAAGAAAGAGGAGAAAGAAGGACAAAGACAAAGAAAAAGGCATCATAAATTACGTAGAAGAGGAACAATAAACAAAGAGGAAGAAGCAGGAAAAAATCACAAACCAAGATCGGCAAAGTTGGTCGTGTCTGTTGACTATGACAGACTCTCCATCGAAAAAATTCAAGATCATTGCCGAATGGTACGTAGCTTGATGTAGAGAAGCCCTCCAATGGATAGACCCTCCAGCTGGCTGCGAGATCGCTGAGAAGCTTTAAGAACCTTTCCCATGGCGCCCTACCTTACGAGAGAGAGAAACCCCCTCTCTCTCTCTGCCATGTAATAGGTCAACTACCATTAAACCACAATCAACGACTCCGATTTAATTCCACCAACCAAACGAACATCCTAGATTCAATCAAACTAACCCAAAAGTATTAAACACACAAATGGCTCAGATTGAAGCAATCCAATGGCCTGTAGGCAGTCAACATTTACCAAGAAAGAATTGACACCTATACCCCTCATTGGACCTAAAATTTACATCCCAACTACAACTACTAACGCACAGGTCAATTTATGATTCAACCCACATCACAAGGGTAATCTAGACATTTCACATCCAAACAAGTAGCTGGAAAGTGGATACCAACAACGAAGTGACCCATAAAGTCCTCCTTCCACCTAAAATTACAATCCAATATCCATGTTACCAACTCATACAACTCATAATATAAATTAACTCGCATGACATGGGCAAAATGGATATTTCACATAAGCAAGCAACTAGAAAACTCACTCTTTTATAAGAGTGAGAAATTATCTATTTCGGTTATTTTCACAAAAAAAAAAATCTAGTTGATTTTCTAGTTTGAGTTGGAAGTTAGCTTTTCTGGTTGAAAATTTTTAGGCCATCTAGCATGTGGTGGGAAAACGAGATGTTTGAAAATAGCGCGTGATGTTTTTTAAAGAAGAAAAATTATCATGGGAAGACATATTCTATAATAATATCGAAAAAATTGTTAGTATATAAATATTGTGAAAACTTATCTTAAACAATTTCGAAATTCAATATTTTATTTGTGTGGTAAATATTTAAGAAATTACTTCATAAAGATACGAGAGTGAAAATAATCCTCAAACTTTTCTTAATGAAATTTGGTATTTTTTTTATGAGAGAAGACTAAAATACTCATGTGCTTGATTTTGGTCTAGTAAAAATTTCTGTTAAATTCTAGTATAGCTATATGTTGTTAATATTAATACTTACTAGGTCATGATCTAGTAAAATATTTTTGCTAGCCTCAATTTATCAAGTATCAATTTAAATAAAAAAATTTAAACTAGAAAGACAACTTAGTCTTTTCTTCTAGAAAAAAATGTTGAATTCGTTAAAAAAATATAAAAATTACTTAAAATCATTTTTTTCCTTTGATGGCTAAATCATTTGAATGTTACAATGATATTGCTCTGTGACATGAAAAAATAGAAAAAAAATTCCATGTTAACTTAGAATGTTCATTCAAACAATTTAGATTATGGTTCTTTTCTTTCCTAATCAACCGAAAATAACTTGTACAAAATCAGCTTTTGTCTTTGTCGTGAGAATGCTTTTAGTTCGATGAATCTAGACATGGAATTTTTAGGTTGGTAAGGGAGCTTCATCTCTCTAGTACTAGTCAGTCCGTCTATTTGAGTTGTGTAAATTCACTAGTTCATTGAATCTAGACGTCTACGTTATGGTTAGAAGTGATTAGAAGTGATGAGATGAGAGGAAATCCATGTGTCCTCAAAGTGATTAGCAAAACCAGATGATTTGAGACATTCATCAAACTTTATATTCTTAATATTATTTGTTTATATAAAATAACTTGTATATATCAAGCATGATGTACTTAAAACATATTTTTCTTTTATTTTAGGTCGAAGTTGTAGCATTTGGATCAAGAAAAAGTGAAATATTATTATTTAAAAATATTTTTGATATTTTCAAATTAAATGTGATATCCGTATAATTAAACTACCAAAAGAGTTGGTGTAATTTATCCTAGTTTTCATTTTAAATTACTTAAAATAACCTCTTAAGTCTAGTCTATAAAACCAAAAACTTCTACCAATTTTTTAGAGCAATCTAACGGAAAAACTCATATGCCACCATGGCTACAAACACAGGCACAATGGCCATCTTCCACCTGAAATGCCTTCATAAACCCTTCATCACCCTTCCAAAACACCACCTACCCAAAGCCATGGCGCCTTCATTTTCAAAACCCTTCAATCTTCCAAAGTTTTCAACTTTCCTACGAGGCACAGCCATAGCCAATGTCTCATCACTTTCAATCTTAAGCTTCTCAGACATAGCCATTGCTGCACAAAAGGCAGCAGAAACTGCAGAAAATGATAACAGAGGATTAGCACTTCTATTACCGATAATCCCAGCTATATTATGGGTTGTCTATAACATTCTTGGGCCAGCTCTTAATCAAATCAACAGAATGAGAAGTGAAAAAGGCATAATAGTAGGAGTTGGGGTTGGTGGGTTGGCTGCCTCTAGCATTTGGTGTGTTCCACATGCATCAGCTTCAACTGGGGTTGTGATCGGTGAAGGTTATATATCAAGTGATGAGTGGGGTTTGATTTTGTTGCTTGTTTGCTTGCTCTGTAATAATCTTCAACCTCGTTTAAACCGATCTAAGGAGATGAATTAAACTAGTTATGGGTTATTTATATTTTTCAAACAGAGAAAACAGATCACTTGGACTTCCTTCTAGAGTCATGTGCTTTGTTCCAAACCCATTCGGAACATTCACAATCAGTTTCTTGCTTCATCTGCAGGTTGTCCTGCTGCAGCTAATGATCAGTTTCTTGGTATATAAAAGTTATTTAAATAAGTTGTTTGTTTTGAATGTAAAAATAATTGTTGATAAAATTATTAGGGTGGAAACAATTCATAGGGATAGGGATAGACATAAATGTGGTGAATGTGAAAAATTTTCAGTTTTCACGGCGAAAATGCATTCGTTGCTAAAACGATGTAGCAACGAGATTGGCTAAAACCTTTGATACCTTTTGTAAATGAAAAAAAAAACAAATAATAATAATAATAATTTCGTCACGAAGCTCATTTCATCGTTAAAACCTTTAGTTAAAGTTCATTTCATCGCTAAAACCTTTAAGCGATGACATTAAAATCGTCGCATGAGGTTTTAGCGGTGAACAACATGTCGCCGCTAAAGACATTCAACGGGGAAACACAAAATTTGTGGGCAAAAAGTATTCGCGTGACACTTATCTGAAGAACTTTTAGTGACGGAATTTTTCTCGCTAGAAGTTTTTACCGACGAAAATTGTCATCGTTAACGAGCGAATTTCTTATAGTGTGAGTATGTCTAGCTTCTATAACTTGGATATTAGCAATATCTTGAATACTCTAAATAAAGAGAAATTTGAGAATTCCAACTAAGTTATTAGTTAGTAGTAATGGATAATGCATGTAAAAAATATTATGTAATATCATAATATTCATTCTTATAAATGTACGTGATTAAAATATAAATAATATAGCGGTGTTGGGCACCAATGACACTATCTAACGTTGTACTATAAATTATTTTTTACCCTCACATTGTCATCAAGTAATCCATATGATAATTTTTTCAAGTGAGTAAGATTATACACTTAAGATTTGAATCAGATCAAGAATAAAATACTCTAGGGAAGACCTCTAAGAAAGCAAAAAACGAAATACACTCATGTTTAGTTTTTAACTAAATATGGTATTTTTATAAAAAGAAATGATTGAGTTATTCCTTATTATTTCATGGGCTAGCAAAAATTAGCCGCTAGTTCATGGTCAAGTAATCTGACATTTGAATTGAATTCTAGTGATTTTTTTTACCAGTCATGTTTGTAAAAATACTAAAGTTTGATTAATAAAAAGAAGTCGGAGTCTTAAAATCGTTTTCTTTTTCTTGAAAGGTCTTTTCGTAAATTTTGTTAAAATCACTCGAGAAATATCTCAATTTTTTTCCTAAAATATACTCTTAGAAAAGTTGATTTGACTAATTTATACCCATGGCCCACCATCCATTCATCCAATCAAATGTCAAATCATTTTTTAACCCTTCTTCACTCTCTTTCTTCACATACTCTCTCTATTCTTTATCTCAAATAAAAACAACGAACATTACTTTACCGCTTACATTAATGGCTACCTCTTTAACTTCATCTTCATTTTCTTTCTTCACATCCCCTATCTTTTTCATTTCCTATAATAAAATTTAATGGTAAAAATAGGTATTTTGGTGAAAAGTAAATATTTCATTGGAAGGCTTGTTCTATAGAAAAAATGGGCATTTCGTTGGAATGCTTGAAAAAAATTTCAAGTGAAAAAAATTGGCATGAAGGGATGATGGTTGCAAGATGTCCATGTAATCATCTAGTAGTCTACAAGACTGGTACATGATGATTACAAGATATCTTTGTAATCATCTAATAGTCTATAAGATGAATACATGATGGGTACAAGATGCCCATGTAATCATCTGATAGACTATTAGATGATTACAAAGACATCTTGTAATCATCATGTACCAGTCTTGTAGACTACTAGATGATTACATGGACATCTTCTACATAACATGTACATGATAATCTTCCTGTAGTCTACATGATGATTACAAAATATCCATGCAATCATCTTGTAATCGTGTAGTCTACATGATGGTTACAAGATGTCCCCGACATTGTGGAATTTTTCCCATCATGTAGACTACAAGATGATTACAATGACACCTTGTAACCATCATGTACCATCTTGTAGACTACTAGATGATTACTGAGATATCTTGTAACCATCATGTTGACAAGAATAGTTCAAGATCATCATGTACCTGTCATGTAGACTACAAGACGATTATAGAGACATCTTATACACATCATATACTCGTCTTGTAGACTACTATGTGATTATAGAGACATCTTGTAACCATTATGTAGACTACAACAAGGGTTCACGATCATCATATACCCGTCATATAGAATACAAAATTATTACAGGGACATCTTGTACTCATCATGTACCCGTCTTGTAGACTACTAGATGTACAAGAACATCTTGTAACCATCATGTAGACTACAAGAAGGGTTCACGCTCATCATGTACCTGTAATGTAGACTACAAGAAGGGTTCACGATCATCATGTACCCGTCATGTAGACTACACGGTTACAATACGATTACATGGACATCTCGTAACCATCATGTAGACTATAAGATGATTACAGTGACATCTTCTACCCATCACGTACTCATCCTGTAGAATACTAGATGATTACAAGGACATCTTATAACCATCATGCAGATTACAAGAAGAGTTCATGATCATCATGTACCCGTCATGTAGACTATAAGATGATTATATGGACATCTTGTACCCATCATATACCCGTCTTATAGACTACTAGATGATTATAGGGACATCTTGTAACCATCATGTAGACTAGAAGAAGGGTTCATGATCAATCATGTACCTGTCAGTAGACTATAAGATGATTACAGGGACATCTTGTAACCATCATGTGGACTGCAAGAAGGGTTCATGATCATCGTGTACCCCATCATGTAGACTACAAGATGATTACGGGAGGGGTTTTGACACAAGAAATATTCTTTCAAAAAAATTCCCAGAATGCGTCTGTTTTGAAAAATCTTCCAAAACTAAGCCCGTTAAGGTCACGTTGGAAATTGTATTTTGTAAAGATGATTTTCAGTTGACCAAAATCGTCTTTGCAAAAGATGATTTCAATATGGCAAAGCTCCCCAAGTTAAGTCCAGTAAAATCATCTTTATGAAAGACGATTTTTCTGTGGGCTGAAGTCGTCTTTTATAAATATGACTTCTTTACAAACCATTGGATCACTCACACCTTCCTCACCACCAATAACTTTCGCTTTATCTTTATTCCACCAAAACAGCATCGTCTAGCTCCATTCCTTTGTGAAATGTTCCCACATCCACCAAACCATAACGATTTGAGAGGAACTTAAAGGATGGCTTCGAAAACGGTGACACTATGTTATTGTTGGGGGTTATGCCCTCAAATCATATATATTGACTTTTGATATGAAATTTAATAAGCATTACTTTTTTTTATAATTGTTATTTTAAATTATTGTTGAATAATTTATATACATATCTGAAAATTCCATATTCATTAATGAGACTATGATCGTGTATTTGTACGAGAGAATTAAGATCATAGATAATGAATAAAATGATAAGCAACATATCAAAATATGGAATCTTTAATGAATGGTTGTTAGTACGGTTCACTAAGCATCATGAATGCATGTGATCTAGATTCGAATCATTGATGTTGATAGATATCTTAACGAAGATACTTTATATAATGAGATTATATATGACTATACCGATGTGAATTAATATATTTATCAACCTGTCGTTTATCATAAAAATTTAATACAAATCAATTCGATGATCATATGTAGATTAGTTTGAATACTGAGTAATCATGAACTCATATACATGTCTAATGAATCTTTTGATTCACTTGTTAAAGTTTGTAAAATAGGCTAGTGATTTTTGTTTTGAAGATTCAGTGATATGCATAGCTGGAAACATGATCATACAAGATTTGTAATCCAAGCTTTCTTAACAGATCGTATATTGGTTCTCTTAAGTGTTAATTCTGAAACTGAATGGTTATTGAGCTCAAATTTATAATAAGATTATAAATTAGCCATTCATTAGTGGATTATGGTAATTAAGGATCAAGAGTTAATTAGAAGGGTAAAATAATAGTTTTGCCCAGTTCTACTTTACGAATAAAAAATTGGAGGACAGAACTACATGAATTGATTATATATGTTGACTATATGAGAATATTCTGTAAATACATTTTATAATCACTAAGAGTTCAATTCCATACCTATATTGGAGTAATAATGAAATTAATAAATAAAATTATTTAATTAATAATCTAATTTAATGGAGCTTAGGATTATAGGTTCACGGTCTCCAAGTCACCTCTATACCACGCAGTCGGATGTGAATATTTCAGGACATAAGAAAATGACTAACTTGTAAATTAATTTTTATTCTAGGACAAGTGCATAATTATTGTTGAGATCGGTAGATTTAAAATTAACTAAAAAATAATTTTAAACCACGAACGGTTCGTTGGCGGAATATAAATAAAAATTCAATTAACATATTTGATCAGATTAAATAATTTAAAACAAAAAATGTGCGATTATGCATATGCGATATTAAAAGAGAAGATAAGGTTAGAAACAATTTTTCTCCTATACTTTGTATTTGAGAATTTCTGAACTGACGGAATTCCTTCGAGCATTCTTCGTGTTCTTCAAGTTTCAGAATCTGAATCGCGCACTTGAACTCCAAGAACGATTTGTGGATTTCATCCACCAACAACCACCCATTAATTTAAGAAATATATCTCACAAGAATTTTATGTAGGAATTTGAGTGTGGCCTCTCAAAACGATTGAAAGAAAAAATTGAATATTTTTCCTTCAATGCCCTATTTCAGCGGCAATCACTAGATAGGGGTGAAAACTCTTTTTTTTTTTCTGTATCTGATATGAGATATATATCTTTATCTCTCTCTGCAATCAAATTGCTATTAGATATTTATAAAATCTAATTTTTGATATTTACAAATTTATCCATATATTTTAAATTTTTGAAAATTCACCACATACGTTCAAATTGCCGAAAATCAGTATATCTCCACAATATTAGATTTGTATCGAAATTTATCAATCCAATTGATAGATTTAATTTATCATTATCAATTAATTAATTAATTTTTATTTACTAATTATCAATAATTAAAAATAATAAATTAATTAATTTTAATACAAATAATCTCACTTAACTAGTTAAGTGACATCACTCATCACATATAGATGTAGGAAATATGCCTTGACACCATAATATATTTGATCCAATTTACTTCGTTTCTCTATTTTTATTCTCATGGGCTATTTCTGAAATCGGATGGACCGATATGAACAAAGCTAAGGATTCAAATACCCGGTGAATTTATCTCCATAAATTCCTGACCTATTTATCCTGACATCGTATGACTTCACTATATGTTCGATAACAAATCAACTATCGATTCATACGTGCTACTTTTATGTTGGTGTCAATAAACACTTTTTTATTTTCACGGTACATAAAATATTTTAACATAATACCTATCATGAATATCAGTGACAAGAGTGAAATGTAAAATTACCATTTTACTCATATTGTTATTATTCTTAACTCATTTATTGATTGTGAATAAGAAAGTCATAATAGTGAATTGTCTCGTACAATTCACAAGTTTTAATCAATGACTCAATTCATTGAATATCTGGTCAGGTTAATTTATTCACACACACATCAATAAGACATGAGGTGATATTGTTATTTTCGTAATCCAACCACGAATTTTTATATCTGTGAATCACGTAACTCCAACTTAATTGAATTACAATCTCAACAGCTGATGTATTGCCCGCCAATTCGAACTCACTCATTTGACATATCAAAGATTGCAACTAACTAAGTCAAGCTACGTATTCACCTCAAGATTAAGGTAATTATGGAAATACCTTTAAGGTGTAACAATTGGATTTAGAGCTAGGTAAATGGTTTTGGGCTCTAAAATAATTTGTTACCGGTCTATTCAACATGTTCATAACATGGCTAAATTAACCGTTTAAGTCTCTGCTCTCATGCCCTAAGACTGGCATCCATTGGTTCAACCTAACTGTCGTAATCAGATTCGATTTTCTAGTCCACCGTAAGACTGTGAATATCGTCCTGAACTTTCTCAGAAGAGTTCGTCTGAACTTCGTTCGTTGATGAAAGTTCTAGGACTTGAGTAATTTTTAAACACACTTTAATTCAAAATAAAATTTTCAATTTATTCATAAAAAATTTAATAATACTAATATCTGAGAAATAACTTAATATATATAAATAGTTATTACACGCTACTTGATGGACATATTCCAACAATTATGAGATGATTACGTGTGATTTATTAATTAAAAATTAATTAATTGAATTATTTATATATATAAATGTAATCTTCAAAATTAATATATATATATATATATAATTATTGATTATTTTTAATTATAGATAAGTGAGACAGCATATCTAATTTATGAAATCAGATAATTAAATTATTATTAAATAATATTTTAGATCAATTAAATCTTTTATTTGTGAAATAACAGATAAATTAGTTGATAGGAGTAATCCGATATGTTAATTTTGAATTAACTGATATATAAATACTTACATGATTAAAATACATATTTAATTTATAATAATTATCACATGTCAATCATTGATTGATATAAGATATTGACACTGACTATTGTAGTGTCATGTGGCACTACAATAGTGGGGTGCAACACTGTGTGTCACATGGCACTACAGTGGTGTCGCGAGGCACTGTGCTACCTCTCAGCACATTGCCGTGCCATGTGGCACTGCAATTGTACACCATTATACAGTGGTTCCCACTATATAGAGAAATTTGAAATTAAATATTATTTTTAACTTTTAATTATCCCTAAATATTTGATATGTCATTATCTAAAATAAGATACATATTTCATTCTAATGACATCAGTTGATCAAATAATCGATAAAAAAATCAGAGAATCAGTTCATCTATAAAGAATTGAGAGAAAAATGTAATTTCTCAAAAAGTGATTGTTTCTACGATTAAGAGTTAATCAAAACATCTAAAAGAATCATCATCGTAAAAGTTCTTCTGAGTAAAATTTATAGATCTCATGTGTTGAGTACATCTAGAGACAGAAAAGTATATTCATTATATTCTACGTGCCTACACGCGTCCTAGAGCGTTAAGGATTGAGTTGAAAGATCTTGGTGTGAATCTCGGAGTCTGCTGATCATTGAAATGATTTGTGGGAACGGAGAATCGATCGGTTTCGCGAGGATGCTTGATTTAGACTACAAGATATATACGATTCCTAACATTGTATGTTGTTAATTTAATATATAAATATATAATAGATCCTAACTAATTGAAAAGTGTTTTCAATAAAATATTTTTTGGTTATCGTGGCGTTGCGAAATTTTTATTTTATTAAAAGATTCAATTTTTATTAAAAAAATATTTTTTTAGATATGGCCACGCCACACGTTTCCATCGCGCACGCGCTGCCACTACCAACAAGTGGTATCAAAGCGGTCTTCATATATTTATATGTTAAATGTTGTATGAGTTTTCTTGCATTTTTCATATAATATGAGATATGTATTATGAATGGATGATTTTATTTTTTAAATGTATGAAAAATAATGGATCGTTAATTGTATGGTGATTATTGGGTTAGGATTTGATCTTTAAATTTTTTTTCTTAGATCTTGTGTAAGCCGGTTTGGAGGTTAGGAATTTTTGTAATTTTATTTTGAATATTTATTGTAATTATTCTGATCGCGAGAAGACGAAGAACGCACGAGACGAACGCGGAGGAAAAAGAAACGACATAGTAATTTTTTTAGAATTTCGACGCCATCACCGCCAATTCTATATTTTCGGTAATGTTGCCAGATTTAATATTCTGGCGATGTCGCCAGAAAATTGGCGCCAACGGTCAGTGGTGGCGATGGTGGCAGAAGGTGGTGATGATGATCGGTGGCAACTATTGTCACATTTAGAGAAGTTTCACACAAACTTTGATACCAACCAACCCTATCACTGGAGATTTTTTTGATAACCCTCAATCTATCAATTATCTTTTAAAATTTTAAAATTAATGTAATTTTAAAATTAATTTTTAATTTTATAAAAATTAGAAATTAATTATTAATTTTTAATTTAATGAAAATTAGAAATTAATAGGTTGATTGAGTTTGACACAAGTTTGACCAAATCAAATAAAGTGTTTATTTGATTAAGTCAAAATTAGCTATTTAAAAGGATAATTATAAAAATTAATTTTAATTAAGAATAATTAATTTTCTTAATTAAATAGAATTTTGTTCAAAGATTGGAGATTATGAAGATGGACATTGGGAGGAGAAGACAATATTTAGGAAATATGTATTCTTGAAACCGCTTTATAATTTTATTTTTAATTTCAAGGGTTGTAATTTGAAAATACTCAATTGTCACTCGGTCCATTATTATTTTATTTAATTGTTAAATAATTATTTTAATTATTATGTTTGATAACATGTCCATGCATTAGTCGATCACATGCCATACATAAAAATCTCACACAGTTTTATTCAATTATGCATCTCGTCTGTAGAAACATGATTTATTAGGATTGTCTTAATGTGTTTATATGTATTGTCTTATGAAATCAATTGCATGTAAACTGCTAGGTTTTAATTAATTAAAACTTGGTAATCAAGCCACACTAAGGGCTATGGTAACATTTAGGATAACCGACTTTAGTAAAAGAGTTTTTTTTAAGTTTGATGAATATAATTAATTAGTTAATTTAAATTTACCTAATTATGACTTAGGCGCATTAGAATGTTAAATGAACTTAGACCAATAAGATTGGCATAACTGATTATTAAATATTTATATGGTTATTATTTTAACTAGTAATTAATTTAAAATTAATTAATTAATTAAAAATGAAAACATATTATCCTAAAATAGTGAGTGGGAGAATGTTGACATGTCAATGTAACATATAGTCTCCATCATTAGTACAATACCGCGAGGTGCAATAAGGGTCTCGAGATGGTTTTGTTCTCGTGATGTAGTTTAGTTTTGACCGACCTAAGGCGGCATATTCTAAATGAAGTCACGGAATCTGAAATGATGGGTTACACTCACAAAGTACAAATTAAGCTTTCATATGGGTAGTTGTCATTTGACCGAACAAGTGATACCTTATTTTTAAAAGAGAAAATATAAAATATTTTAAGTTTTAATTAATAAGGATGAGAATGTCTCATAGACAGTCTGAGTTTAATCTGACTGATCCTAAGGCAACACATTAATCATATTGGGTTGTTTTATTGTGATTAGTAAACGTTAAATTTTGTGTGTTTATTATGTTGCATTCATGCACCACGTTTACTTTTCAAATTTCAGATATTTATCAATTATATTGAATCTTGTATGTTTTAATTTTTAGTTATCATTATTATGTCTACAATGGATAACCTTGTTACTGCTTTACTCGCTCTCGAGAAATTAAATGATAATAAGTTCATTCTTACTGAGGAATGTCCATAGGAGCCCGCTGCTAATGCCCTTAGGAATGTTAGGGATAAATATAATGCTTGGATCATATCAAACAACAAGGCGAAGTGCTACATGCTTGTGAGCATGAATGATGTTCTGAGAGTCAAGCATGAAAGCATGGAGACTACCTATGATATTATGAAATCTCTACAGGCGTTGTTTGGACAGCAGTCTGATCAAAGTCATCATGAGTTCACTAGGAGCTATATGGCAACTAAGATGATAAGTGGCACTTATGTGCGAGAACATGTTTTGAACATGATCAACATAATACACGAGGCAGAAGTACATGGGGCGACCATTGATGATCGGACTCAAGTTAGCATCATACTTGAGTTGCTCACACCATCTTTTTCTGCGTTCACGACCAACTATGTTATGAACAAGTTGCAATTCAACATGACCCAATTGTTGAATGAGTTGCAGACTTTTAAGTCACTCAAACTTAGAATGACCAAAGAGGACAACGCGAGGCAAATGTTGTCGAGCAAAAGCCTTTTTCCATTGTTAATAGTAACAAGAGGAAGAAGATCAATATAAAGGGAAAAAGTAAGAACAAGAAAGGGAAGAAAGCCAAAACTTCACTAAAAGTCAAGAAGAACAAGAAAGACATCAAGCCCAGAGGAAAATGTTTCCACTGTGGGGTTGAAGGTCATTGGAAGAAAAACTGTAACAACTATCTCTCCAAGCTGAAAAAGAAAGGTAAATATGATTTACTTGTACTTGAAGTCTTCTTAGTGGAATATGATTTGTCATCATGGATACTTGATTCAGGAGTCACTAACCATGTATGTCATTCTTTGCAGATTCATTAAGGGAGCTGGCTGATGGTGATGTCGTTTTGAGAGTTGGCAGTGGTGCAATCATGTCAGCTAAAGCATTAAGGACACTCCATTTACTTTTTAGATATAATTATTTAGTTTTGAACGATGTTTATTATATTTCTGAATTTTTGAGAAATTTGATTTCTCTTTCATAAAGGGAGGGAGTCGATTATGAAGAGACATTCTCCCCTATGGCCATACTAAAATTCATTCACATCATTTTGTCCATAGCCGCTAGTTTTGGCTATGAGATATGAAAAATGAACGTCAAGACAGCTTTTCTGAATGACTCTATTAAAGAAAGCATCTATATGATGCAACCAGAAGGGTTCGTACAAAAAGAGAAAGATTAGAAAGTATGCAAGTTGCTTAAATGCGTTTATGAATTAAAGCAAGCATCTAATCTTGAAATCTTACTTTCGATGAGATTATAAAGTATTATTGTTTCGAGCAAAATGTTGACGGAGCTTGTGTTTATAAATACATCAAAGATAAGATAGTGGTTTTATTAGTTGTTTATGTTGACGATATTTTACTCATCGGGAATGATGTAGAAAATTTGTCAAAAGTAAAGAAGTGGTTAGCTGAGAAGTTCCAAATAAAAGATTTGGGAGAGACGAGTTATATTCTAGGCGTCAAAATCCTAAGGGATAGAAAGAACAAGCTCTTAGCACTTTTTCATGCATTTTATATTGATAAGGTACTGGAGAGATTCTCTATGGAGAATTCCAAGAAATACCGACCAGATATGAAATTGTCCTCTCCAAGGAACAATGTTCAAAGACACTTTAAGTGAAAGATGATATGAGAAAGGCTTCCTATGCTTCAGTAGTTGGAAGTCTCATTTATGTCATATTATGTACGGGACCAGGCATTTGTTATGCAGTGAGAATTGCCAGTCATTATCAATTGAATCTAGGTTTGGAACACTGGATTGCAGTAAAGCATATTATCAAGTATCTTAGGTGAACGAGAAACTATATGCTTGTTTTTTCAGGTGCAGGCCAGAAACGCACTAGATATATTGATTATGAATCATATAAGGATGGTCAAAAGTCGACGTCCAGGTCATACACCGAGGTGATCTGACTGTTATGAAGATAACGTTAGATCAGAACCTAGCTGACCCATTTATTGAGACACTTCCTGCGAAGATGTTTTAGGGTCATGTGCAGAACATGAGATTGAGAGAAATGCCACATTTGTTTTAGGGCAAGTGAGAGATTGTTAGGGGTTATGCCCTCAAAACATGTGTATTGACTTTTTTATATGAAATTTAATGAGCATTACATTTTTTTATAATTGATTTTTTAAATTATTCTTGAATGATTTATATAAATATCTGAAAATTTCATATTCATTAATGAGACTATGATCTTGTATTAGTACGAGGATTAAGATCATAGATAATGAATAAAATTGTCAGTAACATATTAAAGTATGAAATTTTTAATGAATGGTTTCTAGTACGGTTCACTAAGTATTATGAATGCATGTGATCTAGATCTGGATCATTGATGTGGATAGATATCTTAGTAAATATACTTTATATAGTGAGATTATATATGCTGGACCGATGTAAATTAATATATTTATCAACGTGTTATTTATCATAAAGATTTAATACACATCAATTCGGTGATCATATGTAGATCATGCTGAATCTTGAGTAGTCATGAACTTCTATACATGTCTACTTGATATTTTGATTCACTCGTTAAGGTTTATTTGTAAAACAGGCTAGTGACTTTTGTTTTAAAGATTCAGTGATATGCATGGCTAAGAACATGATCTTGTAAGATTTAGAATTCAAGCTTTCCTAACAGATCGTATATTGGTTCATTTAAGTGTTAATTATGGAACTGAATGGTTATTGAGCTCAAATTTATAATAAAATTATAAATTATTCATTCATTAATGGATTAATTATACTTAAGGATTAATTAGTAATTAGAAGAGTAAGTAATTAGAAGAGTAAAACGGTAATTTTGCGAGTTCTAATTTACGAACCCAATAATTGGAGGATAAAACTACATGAATTGATTATATCAATGGATTGTATGAGAATACTCTGTAAATACATTATATAATCACTAAGAGTTCAATTCTATATTTATAATGGAGTAATAATAGAATTCATAAATAAGATTATTTAATTAAAGAGTTTAATTAATAATTTAGTTTATTGAAGTTTAGGATTATAGGTCAATGATTCTCAAGTCACCTCTATACTATACAGTCTATGGTGTGAATATTTCAAAACATGAGAAATTGACTGACTTGCAAAAAAAAATTATTCTAGGGCAAATACATAATTATGAGATAATTATGTGTGATTAATTAATTAAGAATTAACTAATTGAATTATTTTTATATATAAATGTAATTTTTAGAATTAATATATACAAATAATTATCGATAAGTGAGATAGAATATTTCATTTGTGAGATTAGATAATTAAATTATTATTAGATAATATTTTAGATTAACTAAATTTATTATTTGTGAAATAACAGATAACTTAGTTGATAGAAGTAATCAAATATGTTTATTTTTTAATTAACTGATATCTAGATATTTATCTAATTAAAATAAATATTTAATTTACAGTAATTATCGCGTGTCAATCACTGATTGATATCATAAATTGACATGAACTACTGTAGTGCCATGTGGCACTGCAGTTGTGCACCATTATACAGTGAGTCTCACTGTATTGGACAATTTAAAATGAAATATTATTTTTAATTTTTAATTATTCATAAATATCTGATATATCATTATCTAGAATAAGATATTTATTCTAATGACATTAGTTGATCATATAATCGATAAAAAAATTGGATAATCAGTTTATCAGTCAAGAGTTAAGAGAAGAACACAATTTCTTAAAAAATGATTTTTCTACAATTAAGAGTTAATCAAAATCTCTAAAAGAATCATCATCACATTCTTTTGGAGAGTCGCCTCACAAAATCTTTCTCAGTAAAATCTCTAGATCTCATGTATTGAATACATTTAGAGACAGAAAAATGTCTTCATTAAATTCTACGTGCTCATACACGTCCTAATGCGTTGAAGATTGACTTGGAAGATCTTGGTGTGGATCTCGCAGTTTGCTGATCGTTGAAATGATTTCTTGAGAACGAAGAATCGATCGATTTTGCGAGGACGCTTGATTTAGACTATAATATGTATATGATTTCTAACATTATATATTGTTAATTTAATATAAATATATAATAAATCTGACTGATTGAAAATAATTTTCAACAATTTTTTTTTTATTATCGTGATGTTGCGTAATTTTATTTTATTAAGAGATTTGATTTTTATTAAAAAAATTTAATTTTTTTAAAATAATGACGTGCTACGTGTTTATGCCGCGCACGCGCACGCGCCGCGACGATCTGAATCAGCTTGTCAACCATAGAGGATCTTCCCACTGCACTCAACTGAGGTTCGATTGCCCCACTAATTGAGATCGACGAAGCTATCCCATGAATCCTTGTTTTCAAACAGAGGCTATCCATTCCTCTTCTTCTTCTTTGAATTAGATCCTCTGTTTCTTTTATCCTTTATGGGTATATTCAGGATTTTCAACACTTGCATGAATTTATGAAATGCTATAGCGTAAGGTACCGCAGAAAAACACTTTTACGTTCACCACGATCTTTGAATCTCTGATCCTCTTGTTCAAATTCTTCACCAAAATTCCTTTTTTTTTTCAGAGAGAGAGGTAAAAGATGGAGAGGGGCATTTAATGACGAAGCAATAAACAGGTTGGGCCAGTAACCAAACAGTTCAACAATCTTCATTCATTTTCTTCCCAATTTTCTCTCCCTTTTTTGATCGTAAATCAAGAGAAGTTGTCCTCTTTATAAAAGAGAACTTCACATTTTAATTAAAGTGGAAGTATTCTTTTATAAAGACAACTTCGTCTAATTTATGTAAAATACTCTATTTTTAGGATTAGTTTAAAAATTATCTTGTTTTAATTATTATTTTTTAAAGTACTATAGTTTTATAAAAAATTCTTATAGAGATCTTGTAATTATCATGTAGGCTATAAGAATGGTTCAAGATCATCATATACTCATCTGTAGACTATTAAATGATTACAAAGATATCTTGTAACCATCATGTAGACTACAAGAATGATTCACGATCATCATGTACTGTAATATAGACTACTAGATGATTACATAAACATCTTATAACTATCATGTAGGCTACATGAAGGGTTTACGATCATCATGTACCTGTCATGTAGATTACAAGATAATTATAGTGATATCTTATAACCGTCATGTAGACTACGTGACGGTTACAAGACGATTACATGAACATATTGTAATCATCATGTAAACTGCAATATGGGTTCACGATTATCATGTACCCGTCATATAAACTACATGATGGTTATATGGACTTATTGTACTCATTATGTCGCCTTATAAACTACTAAATGATTACATGGATATCTCGTAACAATCATGTACACTATAAAAGAGTTAACGGTCATCATTTACTCATCATGTAGATTACCATAAGGGTTAACGATGATTATATACTTGTCATACAGATTATAGAATGATTATAGTGAAATCTTCTGCTCATCATGTACTCAAGTTGTAAATTACTGTATGATTGGAGGGACATCAAAGTTCTTTGGTACATTTTGTTAAAATCTGCCGAGAAACATCTCAGTTTCCTCTTAAAAACTGCAGCTCTATTCAATTAGTAGCTGAGGAAGACGAAAGTGTTCAAATTTTTGGCTGACGATGAAAAGGTTCTTTAAACCGATAGAGAAGGATGGCTCTTCTAAAAAGCCCACGCTTTCGCCTTCGCAAAACGATGGCGAAAGCTCGGAAATATCAGAGCAGGACAAGAAAGACCCGCTCAAGCTTTTAACCTGGAATGCAAATAGTTTTCTCCTCCGAGTTAAAAACGATTGGCCTGAGTTTACCAAATTCATCACCAGTGTTGATCCAGATGTCATTGCCATACAGGTAACTCAGCGTATTCGCCATTTCTCATTTCTGCTGGACTCTTATGAACAGTCATCAACATAAGAAATGGGCATTTGGTTATTGAGTCTGGATTTTCACTGAGTGTGTTACGGGAAGTTGAAATATGATATTTGGGACTCTGAAAGACTGAAGAATGATGTTCATCAGCAAATAGACGTGGTTTCTTATGTTTTTGGCTGTAGTGGAAACATGGTGACTAGAAATTGTTAGGTTTAGTTGCAGTGAAATTGACAATCACTACACTTGTGTTTCCTTCATTTCATGATGAAGTATAATGTAGTGGAGAATTCGTTCACTAGCTCTTCCATATACATGAAGCTAAAAGCTGCTTCGTTGATGAGATTTTGTGATGGTTGTGCATGCAGCTATGTCATTTTTCCTTTTACAACTATTCTTTTTTCAACCTATAATATTAAGCATTTAGGGACTCTTGGTTTCTAATGTTAGCTACCTGTAGGAATATTTGAGATATCACATTCATATTTGATACGTAGAACGGTTGATTCCAGTTTTCGCTTAAGGCTCAAGTTGTCTTTTTAAGTTGGATTCTATATTTTTTTTTACTTTCGTTGAATTTATAATGCACTAGCAATAATAAGTGCATTAATGTTAGGAAGTAAGGATGCCCGCAGCAGGTTCAAAGGGTGCACCTAAAAACCAAGGGGAGTTGAAAGATGATACAAGCTTATCACGTGAAGAGAAACAGGTGCTTTTGCAAACATATTCGACTTTTGGGTTGGTTGTAGTTTGTGGTTGGACTTTTGAATATAAATTTTCTACAGAACTTCCATACATCAATCTTCTTCTGCTGCTTCTTTTATGCCTAAGCACATACAAGACATACACAAGGGGTAACCAGCAATTCAATTGCAGTATGGAATTTTTATCTAAACATGTTTCGTAAAATCATGCAGATTTTGATGCGTGCTCTATCAAGTCCTCCTTTCAGAAATTATCGCATTTGGTGGTCTCTTGCAGATTCCAAGTATGCAGGAACCGGATTATTCGTAAAGAAGTGTTTCCAACCAAAAAAGATATTTTTCAATCTGGATAGAATAGGTAAATTGGTTTATTTCTTTTATATTTCCATACAACTCGGAGGGCACATCCGCACATTCCAATATCCCTTAGGTCCACTTGGAGGAATGGTTTCGTATTGTTATAGCGTGAACTGTCTAGCAAAGACCCGCTGAATATTAGTTTGATGCTAATGAATGAAGACTAACCCAATGTTTGTTGGCAATAAGCCAGTTGAAGTTTGTTGTGCTCCTGGAAGGCTAGAACTTTTCTACATAGGTATCAAATTCTAAGTACACAAGATATGCGTTTTTTATAGGAATATGCAGAAAGAACACTTGTTTAATTCCTAGCTGTTATGATTTCTTCTGTGTTTGCGAGAGATATTTTTGTCTATTTATTATTCATTGCAATCTGATCAAAATATTTTATCATTGCCCATGGAGCAGCAGTCAATTAACAGATTTGTTTTTATTATTAGCTTCAAAGCATGAAGTGGATGGTCGGGTGATATTAGCTGAATTCGAGACATTCTGTTTATTGAATACATATTCACCAAATAATGGTTGGAAGGAAGAGGAAAACTCATTTCAAAGGAGAAGGAAATGGGATAAAAGAGTCTTAGACTTTGTTCTTCTGTCCTCTGATAAGCCTCTCATATGGTGTGGTGATCTCAATGTTAGGTGAGTGCATTTCTTTTTCTGTTTCTGGTGTAAGGGGTTCGATCTGTTCTATCCTTTGAACAATGTATATTATTACATCTTCTACTATGTCCTCATCTGTGTTCTATCTACTCTGTCAACTTCAAGCCATTGAAAAGAGAGCTTTTAGATTGGTTATCTGTATTTTCATGCACACCCAAGATGGTTTCCCTTTCCCCTAATGTTTTCAGCTCATGCTCACACCAAGTAAATTGGATTGGTTGTGTATCCTTAACATTATTAGTAATGCCTATAAATTCATGAAAATCAACGTTTAGCTTATATAATATAGAAAAAGGAAAAAAAGTTTTGATGTAATGCATGAAGAGCCATGTTAATCTGTATTGTGGATAATATTCTTAGGCATATAATCTTTCTCGTCTTTTCCTTATTATGTCTTTTGCAGTCATGAAGAGGTTGATGTGAGTCATCCAGAATTTTTTAGTGCAGCAAAGCTTAATGGCTACGTTCCTCCAAATAAAGAGGTATAAGCATTTTCCCTTGGCATGTTTCCCCACGTTATTTTTTGATCGTTAACTGACATTTCTACCTTACTAAACATGGAGTTGATATGTTCGAAAATTCATTTTATGTGTAGTGGTGTTTCTAAATTCAACTAATCGATTCTAATTGATGGAGCATTTAGAGTATTTCACCCAATATCAAGGATATATCCTTTAATTGCTGTAGAACTGATGTTGGCAATTTCCATGTTATGCTGTTTGACTTCTCTGCATTCATATTAAACTATAGTATTCAACAGCATGTGCCTATATACTGATGAAAAAGATTGTTTGCTTTCTTGATGATGCAGGATTGTGGACAGCCTGGATTTACCTTGGCTGAGAGGAAGCGTTTTGGTACCATATTGAAAGAGTCTGTTCTTGTTACAGATATAATCTTTTGCTAATTTTTATTCAAAGTGGATTAAAACCATGACCTTTTTCTTTCTAAAATTTTGCAACTTGTTTTAATATTTCTCAAGTTTTTCATTACATTGGGTATACAATCTGGGTTGTCTAGTAATTCACTTCACCAAAGGAAGAAAAAGTATTCATCATGGATTTGCTTATTCACGCTGATAAACGGACATACTTATTCAATCATATATATTGTAGGAATTAATATTTATTAATACTACGTCTTTTTTATGTATGTTATTTTCTAGGGGGAAGCTAATAGATGCATACAGATTTCTGCATAAGGAGAAAGACATGGACCGTGGCTTCTCATGGTCTGGAAACCCAATTGGGAAGTAAGGGATTAATATGGCATGGATTATTGAACCTTTGAAATTCTTGCCGAAAAATGAAAGTAACTTTTGCAATTCTTTTAATAGAATGAAACCGTCTTTTTCATAACTTTGTGGTATTGTTATTATGATAGAGAAGCAGTAGTTGAATAATATCAGATTATGATAGATGTTGATCTCCTTGCAGATATCGAGGGAAAAGGATGAGAATTGACTACTTCATAGTTTCAGAGAAACTGAAAGACAGGATTGTTTCTTGTGAGATGCACGGGCAAGGGATTGAATTACAAGGTGCAACTTTTTAACATCATTTTCTATGATATGAGATTTTTTTATCTTCTTAAAAACTACTTCCTGGTAATCTATAAAGTCCGGACACTTCGTTTTAGTCAGAGTGTAGGTAGCTGACGTTGGTGCATATCAGAGAATTTGTAAAGTAAAAGGCAGGGTCTATGATCCAATAGGACTAACTTTTGGCTTGAAATTAAGAAAGGAAATCATATTAAAGTGTAAATAATAAAGTTAAAAGTCTTCCTTCTCTTGATTAGAACATCCAGTGTATGGTTTGTTCTCTCACCTTCCCCCCACTCTCTATGCAAAACTTACTTCTTATATAAGAAACATTTAAATGGTATTAATTTACATCTAAATCTACAAACCACGAAGGAGGATAAGAAATCCTTGGAAGATACATCTTAGTAACTAAAACTGTGAACTTTCGTGTGTATACTCGTAAATATAGTCTACGGGTGCCGATGTATGTCATGATCTTTTTAGTAATCGCATGTAGACATGTCCTCTTAGATGGTAATACTAGAAATGTGGTTTGAATTGAAAAAAGCTTTGTCTATCCTATTCAATATGTTAAAATGGAAACATGTTGGCATTCATGACCCACGTGGATTATTCCCATGGACTCCAGAAGAAATATGCACGTGAATGGAAGCTTTACTTATACTCTGCTGCTTTTAGTGTGGGGATATGTTACAGTGATCTTCAACTCTCTCTCTCTCTCTGCAGGCTTCTATGGAAGTGATCACTGCCCAGTTTCTCTTGAGCTTTCAGAAGAAGATACCACTTCCAACAAAACCCAAGTCTCCACATTAAAAAGTCTTTAGTACAAATCCTTATCTGTTCTCTTAATTCTTCTCTTCCAATACAACTGCACAGTCTCTGGATTTATTAAAGCTTAGTGTATTAAGAATGTTAGTAACCCATTACAAATTCCCAGCTGAGCTGACACTAACTGCCACTAGGATAAGCGATTAGAACCGCTATTATGTGCATTGATTCGAAATGATCCGGAGCAACTACTACCGGCTGTTCATTTTCATGTTAATTGATAGAACGTACATGCATGGCATCTTGAGTTTTTCCTTGTTTAAGAACGAATGTCCAAAATTAGCTGAAAAGAAGTATTATAGAAAGTTTTAACTGCCTCGACAATATGGAGAATGATTCTTGCTCTGTGCCATTTATTTTCCCTTGTGCTAAACATGCTGGAAAACATTCTTTTAATGTTCATTCTTCTTTTATTATAGACGGCTAATCAAAGTTGGATGGTCAAAAAAATGGATTGTAACCACCGTGGTGACATTTAGCAATACCATTAACGCAATTGAAGTTCGTAAGTACATGGAAACGCTAAATCATTCATCAGCCACTTATATGATGTCAATAAGTGACTGATCGATGGAGATGGTTAGTTGAATTGGTCATGATGAAATTGTATCTCTATATTATCTAGTTCCATTTTTATAAGGAGGCTGTTTGGGAATCACATTTTGTAATATGATACTCAAAATTATTATGATCTCAATATGCACGACGTGAGATTACACATTATTTTATGATTAGAAATATATATTTTTAATTTATTTACTCAAACATATTGTGAGGTCAAATATACAATCCAGTCATCTTATTTTAAATGCATGATATTTTTTTTACAATCGCAAGAAAAGTTTTTTTTCTTTTCACTTTGGGCAAAATTTGAGGGAAAATGAAAATTGATTAAACAAAAGAAAAATAAAATGGGATATTCCATTCCGTCTTGCAAAATAAATAAAACGCCGAGACCGAAAGCGAAAAGTAACACCCAACTTTTTCTTCTTCAACCCCTTTTTCTTTGTTTCTTTCTGATCTCTGACTTGATTTCTCTCGGATTTCTCGAGGGGGGGGGGGGAATCTTCTAATTCCATCGACCCTTTTTGATTATTTTAATTCTCTAACTAGGGTTTTGTTTTGAAATGTGGAGGGAGAATGAAGCCTTTTGAACCGATTTCTGTCCCAAATCCCAATAAGGATCCGGAATTCGGGTCTCAATCTTCTCCGTCTAGAGATCCTGCTCTTGATCCTGCACTGCTCGATCCTGATCTCGCTGCCGAAGCTGATGGGCCTCGTTTTGAGCTTCATATAGAGGATGCTGAGGAGGAACTGAAGGAGAAAAAGGAGGTTGAGATGGAACTGAAGGAGAAAGAGGACGCTGAGACGGAACTGAAAGAGAAAGAGGAGGCTGAGACAGAACTGAAGGAGAAAGAGCAGGATGAGATAGAAGTTAATGAGGAGGCTTGGAAGGAACTGGACGAGAATGACGAGGCTTGGAAGGAACTGGACGAGAACGAGGAGGCTTGGAAGGAACTGAATGAGAACGAGGACGCTTGGAAGAAACTTAATGAGAATGAGGAGTCTGAGAAGGAACTGAACGAGAATGAGAAGGCTGAGGGGGATTTTGGAGAAGGTGAAGAGGAAAATGGATGGGGGTTGAGTGACGGAGATGAAGATGGTAAGACTGCGTACGAATATGTAAATGAAAACCAGAAGTTCGGTGGTGCTGGTGATTGGGTGGACAGAGAGGGGGAGAGAAGTGAAAGAAATTACCAGTACCCGGTGAGGCCTGACGCCGAAGATTGTGCCTTTTACCTAAAGAATGGGACTTGTAAGTTCGGATCCAATTGCAAGTTCAATCATCCTGTTAGAAGGACAAACCAGGTATACTTCCATTGGTCGCATGCTCAAAACAGTAGCCTTGGGTAAATTTTTGTTATATACTGCATTTATTGTGCAATAATGTTGGTAACTTGTTGAGTTTGTGGTCCCTAAGTTATTGTTTTAGCTGAGGAGTTGTTCATTATATGCATCTCTATATTACAATGTATGAATGAAAATGCATATTGGTTTGCCGTGAATGCTGCAAAAAATATTCCATGTTATTAGAGATAAATTGTTTATGATTGCTGAACCAGTACATGGAATTGAGTTTCTCATTGTCTAATTTGCACGGTAAGTGCTAATATATCTTCCGCAGTGAATTATTCTGATTTGGCATATGGTACGTGCGTGGGTGGGTCGTGTTGTGTTTCTTATATTCTTTGTTAATTGAAGCCTCCAGGAAGATGTGAAGAACGTAAACGTCTTGTATGACACGTTATTTTTTTTTATTAAGTGTGAATGTGGCTAGCATGTTTGAGTTCTTCAACTGTTGTTTTGTGAGGAGTTCTTAGAAACCTTTCTCTCTCATATTTTCTGTCTTCTTCACTTTGTAGTAGCTTTATGAATCTTGCTATTATTACATGTCTTGTTGGAGAACGGACGTTGTATTGCTTAAAATATAGAATTCAAGCTTGAGTATTTATTCTATTTTCCTTGCTTATCTTTGTCTCTGGTGTGATTCTTTCTTGGAAGGTTGTTAAGGAAAGGGTGAAGGATAAGGAAGATTCAGCAGTACAGTCAAATCTAACAGAATGCAAGGTTGATGTTACCATTATTATTTGCAGTAAAACTGTCTTCAAGTTATGGTTTTAACTTCAATTGATTAGTTATATGTATTCCAATGTCCCTCACCACTAATTCTGCTATGTAGTATATTAAATAGTTTCACTTCACTGCTTAAACTCACCAAGGAACATGAGCATGGACATAGACAACACAGTATAACACAGTGCCACAGACATGGAAACTGGTTTTTTATCCTACTCTGATCCACAAAATATGGACATGGACATGCAAACATGACAGTACTGCGTTGCACGTTTGGACACATTGCATATAAGTATACACTTTTTGTGGAAGTATCTGCATTGCATTTTATTTTTTCCAAATATTAGTCCAATTAGTGGACAATATTGTTTTAAAATGGAAATGTAAACTATAGTCTTATAAAATGACGGAAGTATACAAATTCTTTAATTATGATTATATTTTGGTCAACTTTTTAATTTTAAAATAATATGAAAATACTTGGCACCGCACATTGTGTTATATATGTCAAATTATGCTCCAAAGTCGTCTGGAAAATAAGATAGAAATTCCATCTTTCTTGTGCATTTGAAAATTGTTTGGGAGACTTAATGTTCAACTTCTAAATTTTGGGAGATTTCCATGCTTCTATATGACATATCCTATGTTATCTACGGTCGTTATACTGAACCACCGTCGGATATCCATGAGAAAAAGGGAATATTCGGTTGTTCTATTTATCATTCCCTCATATTTGTCAAAACCATCAATTTGTAAGTTAAGCATTTTTGGGCCATTTTTCCCCTCATCGGGGAGGAAGTGTTGTATGATACCATGAGGGGGGGGGGGGGGTAAGTTTCAGTATTCCAATGATAGATAAAGATATTACACAGTGGTATATTGACAATAAAGATATAGGATTGGTGAAGATGCTACAGTCAATCTTTCTCTTTTGCCTCCCCCTTGCATTATTTATAAGTTTCTAACAGTGTAGAAACTAAATGAACGAATCATATAGATTTGTCTATTTGGACGTGTACTAACGATAGAGATTTCCTTTTACTAAGATTGATTCATTTACTATGATGTTTATACAAAGATCAGTTGATTCTCCCTCTCTTATGAACAACTTCCATTGGAGACCTTGGGACATGGCTGATACCCAAATAATATACAAATTGTCCAGCACTAGTTAGTGAGGTAGCAAAAATCTCTATCATGGATTTAAGTAGCATATATTGTGAGTCGTCTCTCTATATAAAAGAACTGATCTTTGTGAGTTTTTGTTAACATTAAGTGGCCAATAAGTCATTCAGTTTCTTCCATCTGTCTTTCTGTTTCTGAGTGACTATTTTGTTACTTTAATCTTGATCTGTTGTTTTTGGATTTCTTGCTCCTCTAATAAGAGAAGTCTACAGGTACAGAGCTACATGAAATTTCTATTCTATTCCTCTGTACCATGTGTGCAACTCTGTGCATTGTGCATTAAGTTTACTAATAAAAGTCTATTTGTGTTTTATCGAGTATCTTATAGTATTACTTGAAGACGGGGGGATGTAAGTTTGGGAAAGCTTGCCGATACAACCACCCAAGATCCAAACCTTCAGTAGCTCCAATCCTAGAGCTTAATTTTCTGGGCCTACCAGTCCGACCAGTTAAGTTTATTCTTCAATATCATTATATCATCCAACACATTCTAGATCCTTCCTTCAGTCATCTTGAAATAACTTATGTTCCATGATATAGACCAAATCAATTCCTTGATAATTTTTTCACAAGAAGTTTTTTTATCACAGGATGAGAAAGAGTGTCCTTACTACATGCGTACTGGTTCCTGCAAGTATGGAGCAAACTGCAAGTATAATCATCCTGACCCGACAACTGTTGGTGAATCTGATCCTTCTTCAGGATCTGGTAATGGTGTATCTCAATCACTACATGGAGTTTCTCAATCACCATCCTGGTCTTCACCAAGAACCCTGAATGAGGCTGTACCATTTGTTCCTGTAATAATTTCCCCACCCCTAGCCGTTCCTCCTCAAAATTTAGAATGGAATGGGTATCAGGTACTTTGATCACTCTCTTATACTGCAATTAGGTTGAGGGTGTTTATTATCATATTCACAATTAGACAATTTCCATGCTATAATGTTACAGAAAATTGTGTAGGTTGTGTACTTGCTCAAACTACTTTTGCATGGCTATGCTCTCAGTCACTCGTTTTGCATTTTCTCTACATTGTTGACTTGTATAACCCCTTGGGATAGACAAGTTGGTCAGGACCTCACGCCATGGGGGCCACCTCCCTTAGTTTGTCTTAGAGCATTTGAATTTGAGGTCTTGAGGGTCTACATGGTCCCTTGGGGTCTTGAGGGTCTACTCGAAGAGGTTTGAATAGCCTGAGCTGTCCAGAAAAAGAAAAAAAAAGCAGCCGTTGTGCATTTTGATTTGTGGCCTTTGGTTGTGCACATCAACTTAATCTTACCTATATGAAGTCTACCCTAAAGAACTATGGCTCATAAAATTTATGAAGTTTGGACGTTGCTTTATAGTTATTTCTTACTTTAGCATTACTATTTTTGTCGTTTGTCCTTTGTTGGTGATAAGAACAACATTTATTATGATTTGAGCTTTGGTATTCTGGTAATCTTCTGTTTCTGAATATTTTTGTTTCCTTTGTGGCTTGTTAAGGCTCCTATATATCCATCAGAAAGGAGCATGCTTCCGCATGCGGCTTTTGTCATGAACAACACAGCAACTGACCCCAATCTCTATATGCATCAGCAGCAGCACATGCCAGTGGAAGAATTTCCCGAGCGACCTGGTCAACCTGAATGCAGTTTCTTCTTAAAAACTGGGGACTGTAAGTTCAAATCTAATTGCAAATATCACCATCCGAAAAATCGGAATACAAAGTCACCCTCGTGCACACTCAGTGACAAGGGCCTGCCTTTGAGACCTGTAAGTTTAGTCTTTATTCTCGATTTCTTTATTATTAAGAGAAGAAATTTTATTTCTGGAATGATACTACTGGACTGAGGGGATTTAAACTTGGGATCTCTTTTCTAGAAGAGTGGAGCTATAAAGCGGAACATACCACCTCCTGTTGGGACCTCAAACAGGAGGTGGTGATATGTTTATGTTTAGCTGATCTGGGCAGTTGGTTCATAGTATCATACCTCAATGGCCCAATCAGCTCAATACAAAGATCGAGAAAAAATGTTGTGATGGAATTTTTTTCTTTTTCTGTTCTTTTTAAAGCCAATCTAAGCTGTTTAGATCTGAACCACTGGTCCATATCAGATAAGAGTGGTCAGAACATGAGATAGCCTGACAACAAGAACGATGTTGCCTCTGGGAAATTTAAATAATTATACCAGGATGAGTACTCGGGCAGTTAATTCTGTCGATGCAGGAAATTTAGGAGTTATTTTACATTATAATTCAGGTTATGATCCATGCTACGTCATGGTTAGTGGGGATGAAGATCGAATTATCTGTATCTTGTATAATTTTGAATTCGATCTCAATTTCAGGATCAGAATGTCTGCACACATTACAGTCGCTATGGCATCTGTAAGTTCGGGCCAGCTTGTAAATTTGACCATCCGGTAAATTCTTCAGCTGGACGACAACCACAATTTCGCAACTCTGAAATGGTCGTAGGTGGAAGTGGAAATACTACTTCAATTCCGCAATCTGTGTAATAAGTTTTCCATAGACCTGCTAGATGTAGGACTTAAACCAAACATTTGGACTATATTTATTTTGCTCTTTTGAGGATTTCGGCAGCCACAACCTTTGAAGAGGATGGCATTCAATATATACGACTAAAGTTAAACGAGGAAAAAAAAACAAAAACTGGATGTGTATATTATACCTTTATTATGTCATTTTCCAGCAACGTTCAAATGTTACCAATAAATTTACGTCGAAATTCATCCTGAATATTTGGGGTTGGTTCTCTAATGGTGAATTTTCTAGATTCTGTTCTTGTTGGCTGTGAAAAGAGAAGAAAACAACATATGGTTGTCTGTCTTTTTATTAATAGGGACTCGAAGAGCTACTGAAGTGAAGTGTCAATTCCAGTATTTCTCCAAGTATTGGGAGAACTGTATGAATTGCGGAGTTAGGTAAATTGTCAATAATGGTAAAAAAGTGTTTGGTGATGTATGAATTGCGGAGTTAAGTAAATTGTCAATAATGGTAAAAATATGTTTGGTGATAAGTAAATTGTCAATGGTAAAAATATGTTTGGCGAGAATAAATTAATAACTTACATTTATCTTAAAAAATATCAAAGTTTGATCAATTTTTCAATCCACTTTTCTAAACATATTTATTATTGAAGTTAATGCAATCAATTATGTCTCTTCTAACAGTTGCTTGGCTATCTCTCTCATTTTGTTATAGTTTAAGCCTAACATTGTCAGTTATTTATTGCATACTTAACTATACATTTGATATTTAATGAAATGTTTGTTTGATGACATTCATTGCAGAAAATTTTGAATATGCTAACATTTTTTTAGAATATGCTAACATTTTTTTAGAATATGCTACATTTGAGATGTCATTGATCAAATTATATATTAATTCACTTTTATGACTGAGTTAGATATACGAATTCACTATAGAAGAGTGTAAAATTATGATAGTTAACAGGTGCTGAATCTAATTTGCTGCAAATGAAATTGACACTCAAAAATAGCAGGGGATTCCTCATGTTAATCCATTCTCTTTCAATCTCAAAGAGTAAAGCTGTTGAGAAATTTTCTTTGAAGGTAGACAAAAGTTCAATGGAGATTCTTGTGAAAAAAGCTGCTCTTTGACAAGATTGCATACCCAAGAAAGAAAGGGATCTGCTTTGTGTGTCTGTGTGTGTGTGTGTGTGTGAGAGAGAGAGAGAGAGAGAGAGAGAGAGAGAGAGAGAGAGTATTAACATATGTATAATCTTATTCACGCATGAAAAATATACTGTCCAGACCAGAGCCACACCCTGTATAGAATGGTATGTTGTCACTTCCACTTTCCTCTTTCTCTCATTCTATAACACAGATAAATATGAAGTATAAAACATGAAAAAAGAGCCAAGCTAAAAAAAGCAGCAGAAAAGGAAAATTAAATTATGAGTCTTTAACTCCAATTTTTGCAGGGATACAGAAGTGACATTTGCATAGATAGGAATCCCAGCTTCTACTGGCTTCTTAGCAAATTTCCAACTTCAAGGGCCCTGAATAATCAGTGTGCATTTAACCACAGCAAAACCACCTCTTCTGCATTCAGATATCACAAAACATATCAAATTTTCAGAGTTCTTATACAACACAAAGACAAGCTAGCCAAACTGGAGATCGAACAAGGATTAAACTTGATATAAGTTGTACCTTTGCGGGATACTGAGGGTAGCTTTCGTTCTTGAATACAGCATCATTTCTGCGAGGCGAGGCCATGCTTGCAGCAGTTCCACTGGTCTTCTTCTCGTCTCTTGCCTTGTTAAAAATGACAGTGAATCCTTCAGCTGAGGCTGGGTTATTTACATCCCATTCACCAAATTTGGGCAATGGCCGACCTTTATCCTCCTGCTGCAAACCGAAATACAGACAAATACACATACGTACAGTTTCATTTACACTTCAAAATCGGAGCCAGAGAGACTTTTCATCTTAACAAAAAAGTCTTACATCCTATGTTCAATTTCTTTTGTAAATTATTTCTATGTATTATTGCAAGAGGCAACCATCATTATGCAAGTCTAAAGTGCTTAAAAGATATGATTGCTCGTAGAAGTCACATAATAATTGAGTCTCAACACTGCAGAAGGCTAATACATATCTGCAGGCATTAACATACTTTCTCATTGATAAAATTACACAATTTACTCAGAGTTGAAAGCTTCATCTCTATCAGCACACCAAATAGGCAAAATCATAACAAGCAATGCTATACATTGTTAAAAGATGCTTCTCCTGAACCAATCAAATTAGGAAATGGATGATCCCATCTCCCAGAATATAATCGCTAAATTTGAGGTCAGGGTTACCTGAAGACCAATTGAATCAGGCATCTAATTGATTCAACAGAATCGTTGGCTCTATAACTCAAGTTTCAGAACATTGATGGTCAATTATTTTGTCAAAACTCAAAACTAGGAGACAAGAACATCAGTCATAGAATCATACATAAAAGAATCGTGAATTCTACATGGATGGCATATTATTGCCATATTGATCTAAGGTGATCATTCCTCATATGCAGGATTAAACGCAATACATACAAAATCTCTTATTGCAAAATTCACCCAAAATTCAGCTCCTAATTAAACCCAAGGAAAAGAAAAACGTAAAATCACATCAAATTCATCATAAAAACCCACAAGGGATGAAAAAAATCACAAATATGATATGAGATAAGAGATCGAAGAATGCTACCGATGCCATTAAGGGAAGATCGCAGGAGCTAAGATCGTATGGTTAGAGGGAGGGAAATCAGAAGAATTTTTCCACAGAGAGAAAAATCTGTGGGAAAAATGTGTGTGTGTGTGTGTGTGTGAGAGAGAGAGAGAGAGAGAGAGAGAGAGAGAGAGAGAGAGAGAGATTGGTTAGAACAGAAAGGGAGAGAAGGAACAGGGAAGCATCGGTGTATGTAATACGTAGGTGTCAAACGTATATTTGAATGAATCAGCTACGCACGTCGTTTACCAATTCTTTTTCTTATTATTATTTGCTCAACATTATCATTATTGGAAATTTTTTAATAAATTTGAATGAGAACAATTTTCGTTCGATTCACTGGAAATTTTATAATCCTGCCATTACAATGTCTATTTAAATGACCATAAACCAGTTTATGTATTTATAACAACTATGGTTGTTTTGAGTTTTTCTTAGAAAAATGCTTTCATGCTTTTCTCTTTCATTTTATAATTTTCAATTTGCATTTGTTTGCAATTGTAACTATGGTTGCAGCAGCTTCTATAAAAACAACAAATATGTTCAATCATGGAAGACAATCGTGCATAAACTTGCACTGTAGATGGACCTGAATTATCTTAAGAATACATTGTGTTCAGATTATTTATGTTTCTTGTTATTGTCAAATTAATGAGATTGTTATGTCATTTTTTCAATGTAATTACAAAAAGTACAATGTTATTTTAAATAATCTTAAGACAAATTTCGTCCCACATAGATGTAAATGGATATCGATGGTTATCTTCCTGAGTACAACAATCTCTCATTGACCCTTGGAGTAGTAGTACTTCAAACGACATGGAACATCGATCCAAACAAGTAGAGCAATTTCTCTTGAGTTCTAATTTAAATGGATGTATGCAAATTTAAGGATTTATGTAACCTCTAAAATGTGTAGGAGGAGGGGTGTATATAAAAGAAAAAGTGCGACTCTGCAAAATAGGCCATCACCATTTGAAAATATTCGGACCATCTATTTTAACAAGTATAATGTAACAGCGTGTATGGCGTGAGACCATACAATTATGTAATGGTTAAAAATATAATTTTTATTTGTTTGTGTTTTCACGTGTAATGTGAGATCATGGGCATTATCCCACTCAAATAGTGATAAGAAAGAATTATTGTGTAGCATAATATTTTTCTTAGAAAACTCTGGCCCATATGTTTGGTTCTATGTGTACCTCACACTTGGCTTATTATCTTTTTAGTTAAGTTTCGGTGTTATTAACTTCTTTACTATTAACCCCAATAAAGAATATTTATTTTTTAGAATAGTTTTAGACCCATCAACTTATCGAACAAAGTTTAATTAATTAAGTATTGTGTCAATCAGTCACAAATTATTTTATCATTAATTAAAATAATTTATTAAATTAATATGTAAATGATTGATATATTATTTTATTAATTAACATTTTTGTTTGGAACCTATGATATCAAGAGATTTCAAATCATTTTAGAATTTAAATTAGTTTGCCTATTTCAAAAGTGCCGAAGTAACATAATATTAAATGAAATATAATTTCAAATATTAGTTCGAGCTAAAATGCTCAAATTATATTTTAATTAGCAAATGGGTAAGGTTGAGAAGGTTCCGGTAAGGGGTGTGAAAATAAAACTGATAAACCAACTAAATGTCCTAAGCAACCCATACCATGACCTATTGGGTCATTTAAATAGTAAAAATAATTTGATTTCATTTCATTTTTGAAGACACCATTAAATATAGCTTAGGCTTGGTTTTCTTTTAAAATCAATCAACTCACTACTACTTAGATATAAACTTATATATAAATATAAGCTTAATTTTATCCCAACTTAGTTCGATCCTCTTATAGAACATTGGGTTCAATTTAACGAAATATGATTTATTTTATTATTCATAAAAATTATTTTATTAACAAAATTATCTAGTGAAATAAAACTCATTTTATTAAGATGAGTTCTTTTCATGCATTAACTTGTAATTTTAATTACAAAGAAAATGAATCCCCTAACAAAAACTAAACCAAACTGATGATTAATGGTTTGGATCGGCTTATATGTTTGATTAGTTTGATTTCATTTGCTTATTTTTAAACCAATTATATTGGTTTAGTTATAGAATTGATCTAAAATCAAATCAACCCTCCTAATGAACACCCTAGTTCCAGTGAGTAGTATAGTCAGAGCAATAGAACAATAGCATAAGAACATGAAGAGTGAAGTCTGGGGTAAATGGTGAGCATTAAGGTCAGCCTCTAGATGGTGACAAAATGCTCTAGTGTAATAATGGTTCAGTAACTCAATTCGCAGATCTTTGTAAAAGAAGGGAATACCATTAGTTATAGATATTAGCTAAGACCACATGTAATTAATCCATCGAACAGTTGCATAGGCCCAAATAAATACAGCGGCCTCAATTAATTACACTAAGGTAAAAGGTCTCGCGTACATCCAATCAACGCATGTTAAACATATTGACCATAACACCAGACTGATTGGAGAGTGAGTCATGTGGATGAGACTAAAGGCATCATTTTCTCCTAACTGTCCCCAAAGGGTTCTAAGAACTAGGTCATTTCCCAAAGCTAGAAGGTGACACTTCCACATCTCTCAAATTGGCCATATTAAAGAAAAGACATTCTTCTAAATACGACGTAACCTCATCCTAAACCTACCAGACCTCAGCCTCCAAATCATTCCAAGGTAAAGGGTTCATCCAAGTCATGTCATTTGACTTGATGAATAAGATACAAGGTGAACAAAATATTGCATAAGTATTAGAGCAGCATGATCAAGTATTGTTCAAGATGTAACAATATGAGTCATGTTTTTCAGTGTATGTAGAAGGCAGTTTGCCCACGACGCTTCAATATAACACACTCAAAAATAGCTTCGATATAGCACGCTCAAAAATAGCTTCAATGCATCATCCTCTTGGAACTTCAACATGACACACTCTCGAGGGTATGACCAAGTCGCCCTCAAAGGTGTGAGCAAGCTACCCTCAAGGGCGTCATTAGGCTGGCAACTTCTATAATGACGACGGTTTCACATAGATGTTTTCATACTACAAAATAATATAAAGGAGTTATATTTGGTGGGTCAATATGGGGATAGCCTAGCTTCATGTACATTACTCACTTTAGATTTTAAACCATCTCTTAACTTCAATTAATCACCCCACCACCAAATCCCAGTTTCCACCCCACCCGCGGCCTGGTCCCCAACTCCTCTCATTTCACCCCATTTTCTTGAAAGCTCATGAAGTTGAAGACCCCGAGACATGTGAAGTTACGATCCCTTTTATGCAGACTTTTTCTTTGTTAAGTTGACACATATGTGAACTGTTGGAGCTAATTGAGCTAGAAGTTTGATTAAGTAAAGTTAAGCTAAGTGTAAGTGTGTGAATGAAAATTAAAAAGAAAAGACAATGTGAGTAGAAAATCAAGTCTGTCACATGTCAAGCGGAGCTCTAACTTTTTTACAACATGTTTGATGATGTGTATTAGCAGTTAAGGATGTATAACTGCGTAAACTAAGTCATATGCCACATGTCTCTTGCACAGAGGGTAGTTTAGAAGGAAACTGCCCATTTTTGCCTACTGTCCACTGAGGAGCAGTTTCACCTAGAAACGACCACTTCTTGCTTTGAGTGAAAGAGTGGAGAGATGATTTTTTAACAAAGAAAAACACCTCTCTCTCTCTCTCTCTCTATCTATCTATCTCTCTCACTCTCTCTCAAATCGTTGCTGCCTTTTTATTCTAAAGGTGTGGGCATTTTAGTTCATGTTTTTTTGCATCCAAAAAGAGTAGAGAGAGAAATTTTCGTCTAATTTCTTAAGCCCAATTTTCTGTCAATTTTTCATGAGTCTAACGGATAAAGAAATAATGTTTGGGTTCTATGATGATCAAAGCATTAGTTTACTACGTCTTCGATCACAGTGGTTGTATCCTAGAGAGACGTTCACCGTAGTCTTCAAGCAAACTGTGGAGGGTGAAAATTCATCTTTAGGATATTGCTTCAGCAAGCCTCTGGCGATTTATTTTTCTGTGTTTCCCGTCTGTAATTTTTTATTTAATTATTTTGTACTCGTTTAGTTGTAATTGTTCTGTTGTAATTTAATACAAGTATTTTATTTTATTATTGCTCTATGGTTCTAACAATCTAAAGATGAATTTTCCAAACCGATGGTGCAAGACATTGAAGCTATGACGACTATTCCCCACATTGGAGAAAAAGTATAAGACTGAGGACGATGGGACAAAAAAATTCATCATAGGGTGATTCCTGGAATATCTAATAAATGACAAGCATATGGTGATCAGTCAAGTAAAAGAGCTCCATATCCTATCCAACGAACTGATCAACGAGGGAATGACAATCAGCAAATCATTCCAATTGGCTGCTACGATCGAGAAACTACCACCATCTTGGAAAGATTTTAAGAGTTACTTGAAGCATAAGCGAAAGGATATGATGATGGAGGATCTTGTGGTTCGTCTGCCAATCGAAGAAGATAACTAGAAGAACGAACATAAGTTATTGCTTTCGTATTCCATGGAGATGAAAGTGAACATTGTTGAAGCCAGAAAGCCAAAACCGAAAAGCTTCAAAAGTAAGGCTATTAGCAACAACAATGAAAACGTCAACAGAGGTATGAGTAACAAACGAATCAAGGATAGTTTTATGGGTGTGCGGTGAACCCGGACACATAGAAAAAGATTACCGATTTAAAAAGGACTATACGGTGGCAAACCCTAACAACGGTTATAAGAACGTGGTTAATCAGACCGATAAAGATGACCTATGCGTGACAATTTTTGAATTGTGTATTGTCATTGATACCACGAGTTGGTGGGTTGATACTGGTGCTACTAAGCACAGTCGTAGTGACAAAAGTATGTTTTCAACTTTTGAAGAAGTTGAAGGTGAAAAAATGTACATGGGAAATATCGTTGAGGTTGACGTGAAAAGGGGAGGAAAAGTGCCACTAAAGTTTACTTTGGGTAAACAACTCACTCTCATCGACGTCCTCTACATGCCAGGCATTCATAGGAAATTGGTTTCTGGATCCCTCTTATGTAAGAGTAGATTTAAACTTGTATTTGAATTTGACAATTTTGTTTTAACTAAGGGAGTGATGTTTGCGGGTAAAGATTATATGGTTGATGGTCTTTGTAAGCTTAGTGTTTCTGCTATAATTTTTGCTTTAATTAATGGAAAATATGCATATTCTGTTTATATTATTGAGTTATGTGATATTTGGCATGCTAGATTAGGTCATGTAAATATGAAATCTATGCAAAGAATGATGAACTTAGATTTATTACCTAAATTTGACATAGAAAAAGGATATAAATGTGAAATATGTGATGAATCCAAATTCACTAAAAGATCATTTAAATTAGTAGAATGAGATAGTGAATTGTTAGGATTAATACATAGTGATTTATGCGACATGAAATTTTCACCTAGTAGAGGTGGCAAAAAATACTTTGTCACATTCATTGATGATTATAGTAAATTTTGCTATTTGTATTTGTTGCATACTAAAGATGAGACTTTGGATATGTTTAAGACATACAAGTCTGAAGTTGAAAATCAACTTGCAAAGAAAATAAAGTTTCTTAGATCTTACCGAGGTGGAGAATATGACTCCATGATGCTATCTGAATTCTGTGCACATCATGACATAGTGCATCAGACTATAACACCTTACACGCCTTAGCAGAATGGGGTGGTTGAAAAGAAAAATAGAACTCTAAAGGGCATGGTGAACTGTATGTCAAACAGTTCTAGACTACCCCATAATTTGTAGGGGGAGGCCTTGCTTACGACTAACATCATACTAAATTAGATCCACATAAGAAGACCAACAAGTCTCCTTATGAAGTGTAGAAAGGGAAGTTGCCTTCCTAAAAAATCCTATAAGTGTAGGGGTCTCGTAAAAGTACAAGTATCATTGTCAAAGAGAGTCAAGCTTGGATCTAAGATAGTAGACTGTGTTTTCATTGAGTATGAATTAGACAGTTCTACATATAGATTTTTGGTTATTATGTTAGAGATTTCTGATATAAGTATCAACACTATAATGGAGTCTATTAATGCTGAATTTTTTTAGAACGTGTTTCCATTTAAGGAAGGAAAACACAGCCAAGATTCCAAACGAGGTGTAAGTGAAGGTACATCTAGAGCTCAGATCGATGAAGAATCTAAACCTGGGCCTAGAAAATGCAAACAAGCTAGAACGAATACCTCATTCGGTCCAGAGTTTCTAACATACTTGACAGAAGTCGAACCTCAGGCAAACAAAGAGGCGATGCCAAATCCCGAAGCTCCTTTCTGGAAGGAGGTTATTGATAGTGATATAGATTCCATTTTGTAAAATAACACTTAGATTGTTGGGGATTTAGTGATGTAGATGGCTGGTAACATGATTTAACAAAATTTGGAATACAAGCTTTCCTTTCAGATCGTATATTGGTTCACTTAAGGATTCGCAACTAAATGATTATTGAGCTCAAATTTATAATACGGTTATGAACTAGCCATTCACTAGTGAATTAATGGTACTTAAGGATTAAGAGGTAATTAGAAGGGTAAAACGGTAATTTTGATCAAATCTAATTTACGAACAAATAATTAGAGGACAGAACTGCATGAAATTATTATATCAATAGACTACACGAGAATACTCTGTTAATACATTCTATAATCTCTAAGAGTGCGATTCTATATTTACAGTGAAATAATAATAGATTTAATAAATAAGATTATTTAACTTAAATAGTCTAATTAATAATCTGATTTATTAGAGCTTAGGATTATAGGTTCATAGTCCCCAAGTCACATCTATATTACGCAGTCTAGGGTGTGAATTTTTCAGGACATGAGAAAATGACTGACTTGCAAAAGAAATTTTTATTTTGGGCCAAATATGTAATTATGAGATAATTATGTGTGATCAATTAATTATGATTTTAATTGAATTATTTATATATAAATTTTAGAAATTACATATATATAAAAATAATTACATCGATTAATAAGTACAAAGCTCGGTTGGTAGCTAAAGGTTATCGACAGAAAGAAGGTATAGATTTTTTTTATACATATTCTCCTATGACGAGGATCACTTCTATTAGAATGTTAATCATGATAGCTGCCATATATAATTGGGAAATTCACCAAACGAATGTTAAGACTGCATTCTTTTATGGAGAACTAGACGAGGAAATCTAGATTGAACAACTTGAAAGGTTCGTAGTCAAGGGGCGAGAACGTAAGGTGTGTAAGCTTGTCAAATCCCATTATGGATTAAAACAAGCGCCGAAGCAGTGGCATGAAAAATTTGACCACACTATGCTCTCGAATGGATTCTCAATAAATGAGTGTGACAAATGCATTTACCTAAAGGTAATAGTGACATGTTTGTCATAGTATGTTTATACGTAGATGACATGCTCATAATGAGAACAAAATGGATATAATATCTTCTACCAAGAAGATGTTGAGTTCCAACTTTGACATGAAAGACTTAGGTCTAGCAAATGTCGTTCTTGGAATTCAAGTAAAGCGAACTTCTAACGAATATATCCTTATACAATCTCATTATGTAGAAAATATCCTAAAGAAGTTCGGCCAATTTGACAGCAGATCAGTTGTAACTTCATTCGACTCAAACTGTAAATTGAGAAAGAAGATGGAGTTGGTGTTGGGGGTAATGCCCTCAAAGCATGTGTATTGACATTTTAATATTAAATTTAATGGAATACATTTTTTCTTATAATTGTTCTTTTAAATTATTGTTGAATAATTTATATAAATATCTGAAAATTCCATATTCATTGATGAGACGATGATCTTGTATTAGTACGAGAAGATTAAGATCATAGATAATGAATAAAATTGTCAGCAACATATTAAAGTATGAAATCTTTAATGAATTGTTGTTAGTACGGTTCACTAAGCATTATGAATACACGTAATTTAAATATGGATAATTGATGTGGATAGACATCTTAGTGAAAATACTTTATATAATAAGTTTATATATGACAGGATCAATATGAATTAATATATTTATTTTCTCGTTTATCATAAAAATTTAATACACATCAATATGATGATCATATGTAGATCAAACTGAATCCTAAGTAGTTAGGAACTCCTATACATGTCTACTGAATCTTTGATCCACTCGTTAAAGTTTATTTGTAAAACAGACTAGTGACTTTTGCTTTAGTGATTCAGTGATATAGATTGCTGGGAACATGATATTATAAGATTTAGAATCTAAGTTTTCCTAACAGATTGTATATTGGTTCCCTTAAGTGTTAATTATGAAACTGTTTTTTAGCTCAAATTTGTAATACGATTATAAATTAGTCATTCACTAGTGAATTAATGGTACTTAAGGATCAAGAGATAATTAGAATGGTAAAACAATAATTTTGATCAACTTTAATTTATGAAACAATAATTGGAAAACAGGACCACGTGAAATGATTATATCAATGAATTACACGAGAATACTCTTTAAATATATTATATAATCTCTAAGAGTGCGATTTCATATTTATGGTATAGTAATAATAAAATTAATAAATAAGATTATTTAATTAAAGAGTTTAATTAATAATGTGATTTATTGAAGCTTAGGAATATAAGTCCTTTGTCTCCAAGTCACTTCTGTGCTACGCAATTTAGAGTGTGAATATTTCAGGATATGAGAAAAGAACTAACTTGCAAAATAAATTTTTATTCTGGGGCAAGTACGTAATTATGAGATAATTATGTGTGATTAATTAATTAAAAATTAATTAATTAAACTATTTATATTAATTTTTGGAAATTATATATAAATAATTATACCGATTAGATTTCTAATTATTGATAAGTGAGACAACATATCTAATTTTTGAAATTAGATAATGTTAAATTATTATTAGATAATAATTAGTTAATTTTGAATTAACTGATATATATATATGATTAAAATAAATATTTAATTCACAGTAATTGTCATATGTCAATCGCTGATTGAGAAACATAGATTGACATGAACTACTGTAGTGTCATGTGACACTACAGTAGTGGACGCGCAATACTGTAGTGTCGTGTGACACTACAGTTGTGCACAAATTACAGCGGGTCCCACTGTAATACTAATTTTAAAATTAAATATTTTCAGTTTATCCCTAAAAGTTTGATGAGCCTAGAAATTATATATAGATATTATTCTAATTGCCTCAGAGTTGGTTGTATCAGTTGAGAACTGTTAGTCAAAGTGTTGAGAACACTATCACGGTGAACTTTCTCTCTGATTAAAAATTAATCAAAACTATGAAAGAATAACCATCGTATTCTCTTAGTATGTTGTCTCACTAAATTAATCATTCTCAGTAAATCTTTAGATCTCATGTGTTGAGTACATCTAGAGATAGAAAAAATGTTTTTGAATTATTCTACGTGTTCACACACGCCCTAGTTTGTTTGAGGATTAGATTGAAAGATCTTGGTATGGATCTCGGAGTCCGTTGTTCCTGACGCATGATCATTGGTTTACGAGGACACTTGATGTAGACTGCAAGAGGTATATGATTCCTATCCATGTATGTCTTAGATTTAATATATAAATATATAATAGATCCTGGTTGAAAAGAGTTTTTCAATAAAGTTTTTATTTTGGAAACTGTTGCGTCGCGTTTATTTTCTTTTATTGAAAAAGATTAGTTTTTAATGAATTTATAAAACCCCACGCTTCCGCCGTGCGAGTGCCGTGTTTTCAATAATTGGTATCAGAGCGGTCATTATATATTTGTATATTAAATATTGTGTGGGTTTTATTGCATTATTCAAAATATATTTAATAAGAATGAATGAATAAATGATTTTATTTTTTTTAAATGTATGGTTAAATAATGGATCGTTAATTGTATGGTGATTATTGAGTTAGGATTTGTTATTTAGTTTTTTCTTAGATCTTGTGTAAGCCGTTTTGGAGCATAAGAATTTTGTATTCTATTTTAAATATTAAAATTTAATTATTCTGATCGCGAAAAAATGAAGAACGCACGAGACAAACTAGGAGGAAAAAGCAAAAATAGGAATTCCTAGAGAATTCTGGAGCTGGCATTCCAGCGGCGGCGGTGATGGGTGAAGGTGGTAGAGTCCTATCATTGGTGGAAACTATTGTCACATCTAGGAAAATTTCACAGAAACTCTAATACTAATTTACCCTATCACTGCAAAGTTTTATGAAAACCCTAACTTTATCTTTTATCTTTTAAATTTTAAAATTTTTTATTTTTTATTTTATGAAAATTAAAGATTAATTAATTGATTGGGTTTGATCCAAGTTTGACAAAGTTAATAAATTGTTTATTGACTAAGTCAAATTCAATAATTTTGAAAAGATAATTATAGAGATAATTTTTAATTAAGAAAAATATTTTTTCCTAATTAAAAGGGTTTTGTTTAAAACTTGAAGATTACGAAGATAAACATCAGGTGGAGAAAGAGATATTTTGAAAATATGTAATCTTGAAGTTCTCTTTGTAATTTTATTTCTTTATTTCAATGGTTGTAATTTAAAAATACCCAATAGTCACTCGGTCAATTATTATTTTATTTAATTGTCAAATAAATATTTATTCATATGATTGATAACATGATCATGCATTAGTCGATCAAATGCCATACATGAAATCTCACATAGTTTTATTTAATCATGCATCTTTTCAGTAAAAAACATGATTTATTAGGATTGTCCTAATATGTTTATATGAATTGTTTTGAGAAATTAATTGCATGTAAGTTGTTAGGTTTTAATTACTTAAAACTTAGTAATCACACGACTCTAAATGATATAGTAACATTTAGGATAATCAACTTTAGTAAAAAAAATTATTAGAGTTTGATGAAGGTAATTAATTAGTTAATCTAAGTTCACCTAAATATGACTTAGGCTCTTTAGGATGTTAAATGAACTTAGATTAATTAGATTGAATTAAATGTTAATTTCACATTCATGGGCTATTATTTTAACTAGTAATTATTTAGAATTAATTGATTAGTTAAAATAGATACACATTATCCTAAAATAATGAGTGTGAAAAGGTTGACATGTCAATGTAACCTATGATTTTCATTATTAGTACAACACCATGAGGTACAGTGAGAGTTTTGAGATGTCTTTGTTTTCATCCCCTTAAGGAAGGTTTCGAACTATATCAATATCAAGGTTGGACTTCTTAAGAAGATAGGACTAAGTGATGCAGCTTTAGTTTTGACCGACACTAAGACGATACATTCTAAATCAAGTCATGAAATCTGAAATAATGGGTTACACTCACAAAGTCATAATTAAGTCTTCATGTTGATAACTGTGACTTGACCGAATAAGCGATACATTATTCTTAAAAGAGAAAATATGAGATATTTTAAGTTTTAATTAATAAATATGAGAATGTCTCATAAACAGTCTAAAATTAATCTGGCTGACCCTAAGGTGGCACGTTAATTGTTAGGTTATTTTATCGTTGATTAGTAAATGATATATTTATGTGTTTAATATGTTACATTCATGCATCACGTTTACTTTCCGAATTCTGGATATTTATTTAAATTATATATGTTTTATTTTGTAGTTATTATTTTGTCTATCATTGACAACCCTATTACTGCTTTACTTGCACTTAAGAAACTGAATGGTGATAATTTCATAAGATGTAAATCAAATTTAAACTTGATGCTAATTTGTGAGAACCACAAATTTGTTCTTATTGAGGAATGTCCTGAGGAGCCCGCTGCCAGTGCCCCTAAGAATGTTACGGACAACTTTGATGCTTGGATTCAATCCAACAACAAAGCGAAGTGCTATGTACTTGTGAGTATGAATGATATTCTGAGAACCAAGCATGGGAGCATGGAGACTTCCTATGAGATTATGGAATCTCTACAGGCGATGTTTGGGCAGTAGTCTGATCAAAATCGTCATGAGACTGCTATGAGCTACATGATGACCAAGATGAAGAAAGGTACTTCTGTGCGTGAACATGTTTTGAACATGATCAACATAATGCATGAGGCAGAAGTACATGGGGCGATCATTGATGAACGAACTCAAGTCAACATTATACTCGAATCGCTCACACCTGCTTTTTCTACGTTCACCACCAACTATTTTATGAACAAGTTATAATTTAACAATACCCAATTGTTAAATGAACTGTAGACTTTTGAGTCACTCAATAAGAGTATGACTAAAGAGGCTGAGGTAAATGTTGCCGAGCAAAAGCCTTCTTCCACTATTGTTAAAAGGAACAAGGTGAAGAAGATCAATGGTAAGGGAAAATGTAAGAATAAGAAAGGGAAGAAAGCCAAGACATCACCGAAAGTCAAGAAAAACAAGAATGACAACAAGCCAAGGGAAAATGTTTCCATTGTAGGGTTGAAGGTCATTGGAAGAGAAATTGTAACAAGTATATCTTCGAGTTGAAAAAGAAAGGTAAATATGATTTACTTATTCTTGAAGCTTGTTTAGTGGAATATGATTTGTCATCCTGGATACTGGATTCATGAGTTACTAACCATATATGTTTTGTTTTTCAGATGCTTGATTCGTCAAGAGAGCTGGCTGATGACGAGGTCATTATGAAAGTTGGCAGTGGTGCGCTCATGTCAGCAAAAGTATTGGGGACAATCCGTTTACTTTTTGAAAATAATTATTTAGTTTTGAACAATGTTTATTATATTCCTATATTTTCGAGAAATTTGATTTCTCTTTCTCTTTTGCATGAACAATTATTTGAAGTTTTTTTAATTAATAATGAGTTTATTATTTCTAAGAGTGGATTCAATATTTGTCATACAAAAGTATCGAATGGACTGTATATGCTTAAACCGACTGAACGCGCGTTGAGTAATTCTGAATGATTTAAAGTAGCAAAACCTAAAAATAACAAACCATAAAGATTTTCTCATGATGACGATAACACATATCTTTGGCAACTTAGGTTGGGACATATTAATCTAGATAGATTAAACAGGTTAACAAAACATGGTACTTTGAGGAAACTTTAAGTTAGAGTCTTTCTGTTTGTGAATCCTGTCTACAGGGTAAAAATGATCAAGAGACCGGTCACAGAAAAGGGATAAAAAGCCAATGAACCACTTGAGCTAGCGCATAGTGATGTTTGCGAACCGATTAATGCACAAGCTAGAGGTGGGTATGAGTATTTTGTCAATTTATCAACAATTACTCAAAACATGGTTATACTTACCTAATGCATAAAAAATCTGAAACTTTTGAAAAGCTTAAAAACTTAAAAACTGAAGCTGAAAAGCAACTAGGAAAATCATTGAAAACCTTTCGATCAGATTGATGTGGTGAATACTTAGATTTAAAATCAAGGAGTACTTGTTGGAGTATAGAATCCTATCCCAACTCACAGCACTTGGAACGCCACAATAAAATGGTGTTTCAGAAAGGAGAAACTGAAACTTGTTAGATATAGTTAGGTCGATGTTAAGCTGATCATTACTACCACTTACATTTTGGGGATATGTATTACACACGACAACATACATTTTGAATGTAGTGTCTTTCTAAGTCTGTAAGCAAGACACCTTTAGAGTTGTGGAATGACTCCAAACTCAGTTTGCATCTTTTTCGTATATGGGAGGGTGTCTAGTTCACGTTCTTAGACCTAAGACTGGAAAGTTAGACTTAAGGTCAGAAGCGTGCCTATTTGTTGGCTATGCTCCAGAGACTAGAGGTGGGTACTTTTATAGTCAAAAATATCAAAAAGTGTTTGTATCGACAAATGCCACCTTCCTAGAACACAACTATATGAAAAACTACAAATCTCAAAGTAAAGTAGTTCTCGAGAAATTAACGTCTGATGAGATCAGACCACCTTTATTATCAAGTGATAAACGACAAACCACATAAACCACAGTTTCTATTAAGGAAACCCAGGTGCAACGTCGTATTGGGAGGGTTGTAAGACAACCTATTTGCTATGAAATAGAGACACATGTCCTAGTGTCTGACACTAATAAGGACAATCCATTATCTTATGAAAAGCTATGGATGATCCTGAAAAGGAGAAATGGAAAGATGCCATGAACCAGGAAATGGAATCGATGTATCCAATTCCGTTTGGGAACTTGTAGACCCACCTTAAGATGTCAGGCCCATTGGATGGGATCTTCAAGAAGAAAAGAGGTGCAAATCAGAAAGTAGAGATATTCAATGCACGATTGGTAGCTAAGGGATATACGCAAAGGGAAAAAGTCGATTTTCAAGAGACATTCTCTCCTGTTGCCATGCTAAAATCCATTCGCATTCTTTTATCCATTACTGCTAGTTTTGACTATGAACTATGGTAAATGGACGTCAAGATAACTTTTCTGAATAACTCTCTTGAAGAAAGCATTTATATGATGCAACCAGAATAGTTTGTGAAAAAGGGGGTAAGATAAGAAAATATGCAAGTTGCTTAAATCTATTTATGGATTAAAACAAGCATCTTGATCTTAGAATCTTACATTTGAGAAAAATGATAACGGAACTTGTGTTTATAAATACATAAAAAAACAAGATAGTTTTTTATGTTGACGATATTCTATTAATTGGAAATGATGTAAAAACTTTGTCAAAGGTAAAGAAGTGGTTAGCTAAGAAATTTCAAATGAAAGATTTGAGAGAAGCGAGCTATGTTCTAGGCATTCAAATTCTAAAGGATAAAAAGGACAAGCTCTTGGCACTTTCTCAGATATCTTATATTGTTAAAGTGCTGGAGAGATTCTCTATGAAAAATTCTAAGAGATGTCAACTACCGACCAAACATGAAATTGTCCTCTCTAAGGATAAATGTCCTAAGACACCTCAGAAGGAAGAGGATATGAGAAAGGTTGCATATGCTTCAGCAGTTGGTAGTCTCATGTATGTCATGTTTTGTACGAGACCATACATCTATTATTTGGTGAGAATTGTCAGTCGTTATCAATCGAATCCAGGTTTGGTGTTTATTCAGTTGGAGACTTGAATTGCACTGGATATACTGATTATGAATCAAATAAGGATAGTTTAAAGTCAACGTTTGGGTCAAACACCGAGGTGATCTAACTGTTATAAAGATAACATTGGATCAGAATCTGGCTCTGATTGTAATAGAGATAACATTGGATCAAAACCTGGATGACCCATTTACCAGGACACTTCCTGCGAAGTCGTTTGAGGGTCATGTGTAAAACATGGGGTTGAGAGAGATGTCACATTTCCTTTAAGGCAAGTGGAAGATTGTTGGTGGTAATGCCCTCAAAGCATATGTATTGACATTGTAATATGAAATTTAATATAATATATTTTTCTTATAATTATTCTTTTAAATAATTGTTGAATAATTTATATAAATATCTGAAAATTTTATATTCTTTAATGAGACTATGATCTTGTATTAGTGTGAAAGGATTAAGATCATATATATGAATAAAATTTTCAACAACATAGTGAAGTATGGAATCTTTAATGAATGGCTGTTAATTACAGTTCATTAAACATTATGAATACATGTGATATAGATCTAGATCATTGATGTGGATAGACATATTAGTGAAGGTACTTTATATAATACAATATATACGACATGACCGATGTGATTTAATATCTTTATTAACTTATCATTTATCATAAAGATTTAATACACATCAATCTGATAATCATATGTAGCTCAGTCTGAATCTTGAGTAGTCATGAACTCCTATACATGTCTACTGGACCTTTTGATCCACTTGTTAAAGTTTGTTTGTAAAACATGCTAGTGACTTTTATTTTGGAGATTCATTGATATGGATGGTTGGGAACATGATCTTACGAGATTTGGAATCTAAGTTTTCCTAACGGATCGTATATTGGTTCTCTTAAGTGTTAAATATAGAACTAAATGATTATTGTGTTCAAATTTATAATACGATAATAAATTAGTCATTCACTAGTGAATTAATGGTATTAAAGATCAATACGTAATTAGAAGGGTAAAATAGTAATTTTGACTGGCTCTAATTTACGAATCAATAATTAGATGGTAGACCTACGTGAAATGATTATATCAATGAACTACATGTGAATACTCTGTAAATATATTCTATAATCTCGAAGAGTGTGATTTCATATTTATAGTGGAGTAATAATGAAAATTAATAAATAACATTATTAATTAAAGAGTTTAATTAATACTCTGGTTTATTGAATCTTAGGATTATAGGTCCATGGTGCTCAAGTCACTTCTCAACTGCGTAGTCTAGAATGTGAATATTTCAGGACATGAGAAAATGATTTTTTATTCTAGGGTAATTACATAATTACGTTTGAGTGATTAATTAAATTATTTATATTAATTTTCATAAATTATAAATAATTATATCGATTAATTTTCTACATATCGATAAGTGAGACTATATGTAATTTGTGAAATTAGATAATGTTAAATTATTATTAGATAGTAATTCAAAATTTGAATCAACTAAATTTGTTATTTGTGAACTAACAAACAAGCTATTTGATATGGATAATCAGATAAGTTAATTTTGAATTAACTGATATTTAGATATTTATCTGATTAAAATAAATATTTAATTCACAGTAATCAACAAGTGTCAATCACTGCCTGAGAATCAGAGATTGACATGAACTACTATAGTGCCACGTGACACTACAGTAGTGGGCATGTAATACTATTATGCACAAATCGCAGTGGGTTCCACTGTAATGGTAAGTTTAAAATTAAATATTATTTTCAGTTTATTCCTGAAAATATGATGAACCTAGAAATTATATATAAATATTATTCTAATCGCCTTAGAGTTGGTTGCATCTGTTGAGAACTGTTGGTCAAAGTGTTGAAAATACTATGAGGGTGAACTTTCTAAGTGATTAAAGTTAATAGAAGATTCTGAAAGAATCTTCATCGTATTCTCTCATAGGGTTGTCTCATTAAATTAATCATGCTCAGTGAATCTCTAGATCTCACGTGTTGAGTACATCTAAAGATAGAAAAGTGTCTTTGAATTATTCCAGGTGCCCACACACGTGCTAGTGTGTTTGAGGATTGACTTAGAAGATCTTGGTGTGGATCTCGAAGTCAGTTGTTCGTGGGAACGCAGGATCATTGGTTTCGAGGACGCTTGATATAGACTACAAATGTATATGATTCCTATCTATGTATGCCTTAGATTTAATATATAAATATATAATGGATCCTGAATGAAAAAGTTTTTCAATAAAAGTTTTTATTTTGGAAACCATTACGTCGCGTTCATTTTATTTTATCGAAAAAGATTCATTTTTAATAAATTTTTAAAAACCCCGCGTTTTCGCCGCGTGAGCGCCACGTTTCCAACAATTGGAATATCTCAGCTGGAGTGCTCACGGATCATTGGAAGTTTGATGTATATCAGGATTTGCACGGGGCTTGACATTGCCTCTTCAGTAGGAAGACTTGCAAGATGTACAAGTAATCATGGACATGATCACTGGGATGCGCTAGTCAGGGTGTTTAGATACTTCAAGCACAACATTGACTATGGATTGCATTATGCTACGTAGCCATATGTGCTAGGAGGATTTAGTGATACTAACTGGATATCTAACAGTCTAAAAACTAAATCTACGAGCGGATATGTCTTACCCTAGGTAGTGGAGCTATATCTTGGAAGTCTACGAAACAGACTTGTATATCTCGTTCAACTATGAAATCTGAATTCATAGCATTGGACAAGAAGGTGAAGAAGCCGAATGCCTTCGAAATTTTCTAGAAGACATTTTAATGTGGCTGAAGCCTGTGCAGCCATATGTGTACACTGTGATAATATGGCTACCATATTTCGAGCGAAGAATAATGTGTATAATGATAAGTCTAGAAACATAAGACATAGACATAATACCATTAAACAATTGCTTGTAAATGATGTGATTTCCATTGACTTTATCTAGTCCAAGGAAAATCTGGCAAATCCTTTAACAAAAGGATTATCGAAAGAGCTTGTAAAGTCGACATCGTGGGGAATGGAGATCCCAAGATCTAGGTCGTTGTCTGTTCAATGAATCATTCAGGTGTGAACCTAATCTTGTTGACTGGAGATCCCAAGATCTATGTTCAATAGGCAAATTGATAGGAATGATTCAAGTAACACTTAAAGAAACTTTATTTCTTCTCATTCTTATGATGTAACAAAAATGTGTTGTATGTTGACGATAAAGGATATACTTAGTATTTAATGACGCTGATATCTTGCATGCAAGAGGGGTAGAGACAGAATACTCTTAATCATCGTCACCTATATGAGAGTAGAATTGGGGTCGCTTCTACGAGAGAGTGCAAGACTCAATCTCTCTAAAGCTCATGAGACATGATATATGTTCAGAATCAAAATGAACATATGAACTCAAAACTATTGAGATGAGTTGAGTGTGAGATTTATTGACTTGATTTATTTTGGAGGAAGGATAGTTTAAGAATGTTATTCTCTATTCTTCAAGTTCAAGTCCAAAAGACATCTTTCGTGAGGCAAAACTCATATGTTTCTTTCTCCTAATATCATTGTCTGTCTAGGATATTTTCATTCATATGGGGGATTGTTGGAGCTAATTGAACTAGAAGTTTTATTAAGTACAACTAAGCTAAGTGTAAGTGTGTGAATGAAAATTAAAAAAAAGGGCAATGTGAGTAGAAAATCTAGTCTGTCACATGTCAAGTGGAGCAACTTCACCTAGAAACTGCCACTTCGTGCTTTGAGTGAAATAGTGGAGAGGTGGTTTTTCAACAAGGGAAAAATCACCTCTCTCCCTCTCAAATCGTCGCTACCTATTTATTCAAAAGGTGTGGGCATTTTAGTTCATGTTTTTTTGGCGTCTAAAAAGAGTAGAGAGAAAGAATTTTCGTCCAATTTCTTAAGCCCAATTTTCTGTCAATTTTTCGTGAGTCTAAAGGAGAAAGAAATATTGTTCGGGTTCCGTGAGGCTTGAAGTATTCGTTTGCTACGTTTTCGATCACGGTGATTGTATCCTACAGAGACGTTCACCGTAGTCTCCAAACAAATTGTGGATGGTGAAAATTTATCTTTCAGATATTGTTTCAACAAGCTTCTACCGATTTAATTTGAAAATTTTTTGTATGTAATTTTTTATTTAATTATTTTGTAATCGTTGTGTTATAATTTAATCCAAGCATTTTTTATTATTATTGATATACGGTTCCAATATGAGATAGCCTAGCTTCATGTACATTACTCACTTTAAAAAAGTTTGATTTTAACCCCAATTAACCACCCCACCACCAAATCCCAGTTTCAACTCCACCCGCGGCCTGGTCCCCAACTCTCCTCATTTCACCCCCTTTTCTTGAAAGCTCATGTAGTTGAAGACGCCGAGACAGGTGAACCATCCCTTTTCTGCAGGCTTTTTCTTTGTTGAGTTGACACTTCTGTGACCTGGGTTTCCGATTGCGTTCTGTAGTTCTGAGGAAAAGTACCGAATTATTGGAAGATCTCGAATGAAGTTGCTCTGGTAATTGCTTGCGAAGAAGGATAAAGCCCAAACCAATTGAGTTGACCGAACAGCTGGCGAGGAGGCAGGAAAGAGGAGGAGGCAGGAAAGAGGAGGAGGAGGAGAAGACGCATAGAGGAGGCGTACTTTCTTCGGAAGAGAGACGCACATCGCGGCAAGAATTTCTTGCTCAAGAGTAAGATTTATTCCTCTTCCTTCTCATTTCGTTCTTTTCTCTCTCCTCAATTTATCTCTCTCTCTGCTAAATCTCCCCCTTCTTTCGAAGCGTGCATCAACCCCGCCTTCAGCTTGGATCTAAAGCGAGACGCTTTAACTGCGCCTCAGTTAATTTGACTTGCTTTAGACACACTGTGGCGCAGTGGTGGGGATTTCCCTCGCTTTGAATTTTCTTGGAATTCTTGTAGTTCTAGAAAAATGACTGAATGTCTTCAATAGGTTATGGCACACATAGAATCTGTCAGTGCAGAACGGCAGCTGATGCAAGTCAATATCGCACCTAGGAGACCCCGGATTTTACTTGCTGCTAGTGGGAGTGTTGCTTCGATAAAGTTTGGTAACCTATGCCATTCTTTTGCTGAATGGGCTGAGGTAAGAGCAGTAGTTACACTGGCCTCGTTACATTTCATTGACCGAGCATCACTTCCTAGGGATATGCCCCTTTACACCGATGAGGATGAATGGTCCAATTGGAATAAAATTGGTGACCCTGTGCTCCACATCGAGCTTCGTCGGTGGGCTGATATAATGGTTATTGCCCCACTTTCTGCAAATACTCTTGGCAAGGTAATATAAAAGGTCAATTTCTAGATCAAAAAATTCTTCTATTATTTTAGCTGCTATGTAAATGATGTAGTAATGTGGTGAGTAAACAAGCAGTGTTGAAAAATGTGGATCAATAGAGAATGGGGCAGAAGAATCTTAGTTGGAAAATCAATTAGACAAGATCTGTTAAAAGTGATGTGATCCTTTTTTCTTAATCCCAGGAAGTCTAAGTGATTGCTCACAGAAACAGCGAGAAATGGTGGGTAGTACTAGTAACTAGGAAGCCTTCACTAAGATGATGGTGGCAATAGTGTAGGCCAGGTTTGTACAGTGTCAGAATCTGAAAAAAAGGTTTCCTCTGCCATTCCTTCGAAGTGATGGAATCTTTACTGATGAACCAAAAGAAACCTCAAAGGAATATACTAATTCGACTTGTTTTCATCTCATTAAGATTAGAATGCAGGTCCCGGTCTTATAAAAGATGCAGGTCTCATGTAGTATAGTTGTATCGAGGGATGTTTTTTTTGGGACATGGAGCAGAATTGGATTGATTTGATTCTTTATTCCGTTTTTGTTTCGTTTTACATTGTGATATATCGTGCTCTTCCTTTTACTGTAAACCAAATTTATATCTATATCAATCCCTTTTGTTTCTCAACCCAACCCCACCGGATTGGGTGAATACACCATGTAACCTAGACAACGTATCTGGCATTTTTAGTAGGTGCTCCTCTGATTAACAATGTTTTGGTTGCCTAGTGCCTACACTAAAATCGTGATCCTAGTAAACCTCCTAAAAAGTTGGATTTAATTAACTGCCAGGGTTTAAACTAAGCAACTTCGATGAAATATTTAGAATAGATCACCATCTAGCCTGCTAAGTGTTGCATGCCACTTTATAAGAATACTGTCACTCTGGTGTATGTTTATTCTGTATCCCTACATCTATTTTACAGAAATGTATCCCTGCATTTTTTTATAGGACTGTATCCCTACATTTGACGAGTTGGTTGAGTTGCAAATGACTGGCACCTAACCTTTTAATGTTCAAGCTTCTTTGGTATTAGACATAAAAGTAATATAGAATGTACGACTGTCATTGTCTTACATGTGTATTATCAGTGTTGCATTCATGCTAGTTGAATTAGGAACCTCTTATAATCCATAAGCCATTTGACTGGTTGAGGTACCTGTTTTTTTTTTTTTTGGTGTCTGGTTGAGGTAACCCGCTATCCCCATATATTTTGGTTGATTCTTATCAGAAAAAGCTTCCTCCTTTAAAATCTTATTTTAATCATGTGATCTACTTTATTCCAGATCGCGGGGGGATTGTGTGACAATCTGCTCACTTGCATTGTGCGAGCATGGGATTATAACAAGCCAATATTTGTTGCGCCAGCAATGAATACATTCATGTGGAAGAATCCTTTCACAGAGCGTCATATGATGTTAATTGATGAGCTTGGAATTACACTCATACCACCTGTGACAAAGAGACTGGCATGTGGGGATTATGGAAATGGCGCAATGGCTGAACCCTCCCTCATCTTCTCTACTGTGAGACTCTTCTTCGAGACACGAATGCAACATAATATTGGTACCATACGGTAATTAGTGTCGTAAAGAATTTCATAATGGGAGGTGATGGAAGAAGTAAACTGATTTGGCTCACATAGCTTGGAGTAGTAGTTTCTTGTGTCTGTTGAACCCTGTATAAAGGTAATTGATTTTATGCCTATTGCCTGTAGTGTTCATACTGTAAAGGAAGTAGCATCATTGAGTTCTCTTAAGGTAACATCTTTTTACTTATGGTTCTGGAAGTCATGTGGCTGACCATAGCTAGATTGCTATATGCTGATTTGCTGATTAAATGAATGCCTTAGTTCAGGGAATTGCATGAAATGCCAATTTGTACTATTAGCTTACTATGATTTTTGCAAATGCCTCAGAATGTTAGTTGCATTTTTTTATGTTTTATGCAGCAGAAGAAAATGTGCTCACTTGAATCTGAGGAGGCCTATACCAATCTAATCCACCTCGTTTTGCTGCAAAATAATCTGATAACCTGACTATACATTCTTTAGTTTTTATATTAAGAGAAATATTTTTATATGGGTTTCATTAGAATTATTTTTTCGGGTCCTATTAAGGTACTCGTACGGTGCCATAATGGTAGGTACATCTGTACCTTATTTGATGTAGATTTTTTTGAAACTTTATTTGATGTACATTGTTCTTCAAAATAAGGTACATTTATTCATATTTGCAATTGTATAGGGATGTTAAAAATTAAAAAAAATTAAAAATAATTTGTCTATTCCCTTAACAGTTTGGTACCATGCCTAATTTGACAGTCCCGCGTGTTAAATCATCGTGTCTGCCATTAGTTGCCAACGGTAAACAACCCCTCCATTTATTCTGTATTTTATTTTACGTTCAATGTACTTTAGAATTTTCTTAATTTTTCGGTGGTAATAATGAGATTGCTTCTCCTTGACAAAAGAAAAGAAGAGAATGTATCTTGAGTTTTGACAAGTTTACAGTTGGTGCTACCTTTTAATTTGCAATAAATATATCGAATAAATGAGAGTGGTGAAGCTATTAAACATCATTGGAGTGTGGAGAAACCATTATTTTGCGGAGAAAAAATATGAGATAGAGAAGGATATTAATGTTTTTTTTTGTTTGCCAAGAGAAAGATATTAACGTTAACCAATCATACATTCAGATAGGTAGATGAATATTAAAGAAACTTCACCAAATGTGCCACAAATAATTAATGAAAGGACAATTTTTTCCTCTCTTTCTTCCATGTTTCACAGCAAACAGTTGGTGCGAGAAGTTGCTCAATTTAAGACCCCAACTGCTTCAACTACTTCAGATCACTTGGTCAGTAAATTTGGTCTCGAAGTAGTTTGAATCAAAGCAATCTGTTCCAAATCTCTTTCCCTCCAATTAAGGATGGGTTTTGCTTCTTTTAAGCTGAATATAGCACATTCTTTCTAAATTATTTTGGTAATGTTGGAAAACAATCCAACGGTATACATTGATTGAAATCTTTTAAATCAACTTCTTGGTCGATTAAAAAGGCAAGTAACAGTAAAAGTGTAGTTTTCTAAAGTATGCGTGTGTGATTTGATCGATTGTGTCAACCCCAATTCTCATCAAGAAAAATAATTATAAGACCTTAATTCTTTCCAAAAAACTAAATACTTTTGGTACACTTTTTCTTGCTCTTTAATATAAAAATCTTAATCATAATTTTCATGATCTTTGTTGCTGGCTAAATGCTAACCAAACAAATCCTTAGTCTTTCCTGAGCATTAAAACCCATAGTGGGAGACCATATCTGCCTCTTTAACTTGAGAAGTACATAAACCATACAAATCATACACTTAATTGGCAGAAAAACCTCAAAATTTAGCTTTGTAGCTTAGAGAAAATGGTGACTACCATCACTGCCTACTTGATCCTGGCCTGTGCTTTGTTTTCAGCTTATATCACTGCAACTGAGCCACACCCACAAGGGAAACAACATCCCTTTAAGAATATCTATGCCTTTGGAGATTCATTCACAGACACAGGCAACACAAGGTCAGTGAGTGGCCCTAGTGGTTTTGGCCATGTCTCCAATCTACCTTATGGCATTACCTATTTTCACCACTCCACTAACCGATACTCGGACGGAAGGCTAGTCATTGACTTCGTCGCTCAAACGTTGTCGTTGCCATTTTTGCCGCCTTACCAATACTTGAAGGGAAAAAATGCATCTAATGGAGTCAACTTCGCAGTTGCTGGTGCCACAGCTATAGATCATTCATTCTTTGTCACTAACAACCTTAGTCTTGATATTACTCCTCAGTCTATCCAAACTCAGCTCCTTTGGTTTAATACATTCTTGGAGAGTCAAGGGTGTAAAGGGGCAGAGTCAGATTGCAAACGTGTATTTGATGATGCATTGTTCTGGGTTGGTGAAATTGGAGTGAATGATTATGCATATAGTGTCGGTTCTTCTATCTCTGATGACACTATTAGAAAGCTTGCTGTTTCTAGTGTTGCAGGGTTTCTGCAGGTAATGACCCTTCTTTCACCACGACTTTGGATAAATGACCCAAATGAAAATCACTTCGAAAAAAAATAACCAATATTTTTAAAATTCAGAATTTTAACCTATTTTCCATGTGAAAAGATGTGCTTTATCATTCTCGAAGGATACAAGGAGTACCGTTTACATATTCAAGACCGAGATAGAGATGTCTTTCCATAGGACAAAACTGGTTAGAATTCTGATTTTCAAAAGAGGTCATCTTTTACAATCTCCTCATTTAACTATCTTGAGATTTACTATGTGCAGCAAATGTAACTGGGTTGATTGAAAGAATCAATTTTTAACATGCTTTTCGTTTATGTTTCAGTCATTGCTGAAAAAGGGTGCAAAATATGTGGTGGTTCAAGGGCTTCCAACGACAGGGTGCCTGCCATTAGCAATGCTACTGGCACCAGTAGATGACAGAGATGATATCGGGTGTGTGAAGAGTGTAAACAATCAAAGCTACACTCACAATCTTGTCCTCCAAGCCAAGTTAGAAGAGCTGAGGAAGCAATTTCCACAAGTTACCATCATTTACGCTGATTATTGGAATGCTTACCGTACAGTCATGAAAAATCCAAGCCAGTATGGCTTCAAAGAGTCTTTCAAAGCCTGTTGTGGGTCAGGCGAACCGTACAATTTCGATGTGTTTTCCGTGTGCGGTACTCCCTCTGCCACAGCCTGCAAAAACCCATCTCAGTATATTAACTGGGACGGAGTTCATCTTACTGAAGCTATGTATAAGGTAGTTTCTGATATGTTCATCCAAGGTGGATTTACTAGTCCACCCTTCAGTTCCTTCTGATAACCCTGCTTAATATGCTTGTAGGTTTGCTAGTATTTCCTGGCTTTGTAATGTCAGCTAATGAGAAGTAGTTTAACGGAAGTTATAACGGAATAATGTACGTGTTTTCGTCTCAGATATGTAATAATCGACCAATTATGCTTCAAACCAAAATCTGATGACAACAGAAAAGAATGGCAAAACCTGATACTTGAAGAATAGATTCTGATATATAATTCAGTCTGTAAATCAGAACAATTACATTATTCTCCACAATTAGAAGTAAGGATGAAATATACGACGTGAAAACATTGCCAGACTCAGAATTTTTCAGATGGTCCGCAATGTTCTCTCTGTACAATGTTCCTACTATCAGTTAGATTAGAATAAGTATTCGTAATACATTATAAATAACGCGTCGGGAATATCTTTAGGTAAGTTGTTAATGAAAAGATAGAACCGTAACATATCTTCCTTCAGCACCGTTCGAGTGTCAACCACATCACGACTACATGTCAAAACCCATAAGTCTCCCGAGCTCACTCTCTTTATACTTCCCCGACAAAACGGGCAAGACTCTGATCTCATGTTCCTATTAACATAAGAGGAAATGAGCGTAAATAATTTGGAACTGTCTCTATTATTTCGTGTATAGAAAATGAGAAATGGAGGAATGAGGGACTTCATTATACCAGTCGCGGTAGCAATTGATGCACATAGCATGACAGCAGTTCGGCAACACCATTTTTGTACAAAGCTCCAAACAGATCCCGCATTCATCTTCTGTATCCAAGTCCGAATTTGAGATTTTCCGTTTGTCCTCTAGTTGCTTTCTGCCAACCATGTCTAAGCTTAAATCCTCCTCGAGGATGTCATCAAGCTCTGATGAATCGCAATGAAGACGCTGAAGCGATGGCAATATGATTGCTGCTTGTTCAGATGAAGTTAAAATAGATGAAGCAGGATAGATGCAGTAGAGAGAGAGAGAGAGAGAGAGAGAGAGAGAGAATTCTATAGCAGATGATAATGACGGATTATCTTTTGTCCACTATACATCTTAATCAGCAAGTCTACATAATACTAATCATGTAATACTAGTACATCAGTTCTATATAATCTTTAATCGTGTATTTTTCTCGACGCTAACCAAATTATAATTACTAAAATCAATCTAGTTACTTAAATAACTACTTCACTATGAAAATACAACTATAAGATCCGATTTCCAAAAGTAAAAAGAAACAACCAGAAACATCCAGTCAGTATCAGTAATCCCTGCAAATTACGTGCGAAAACCAAAAGTTAATAGATTTCACAATAACTCGTCTCAATTTTTCATGGCATTGTCTGAAGCACCTTCGTCTCAGTTCAAATTAAACAGTTTGAGGAAATAAATACAGTTAAAATTATATCTGCAGGCAAATGGAAAAAAAAGAAAAGAAAAAGAAAAACTTATGAAAGTTGATATGCATATGACACAGTCAATATATGTAAGTTTGTATATGTGTTTTGTGTATGTATAATGTATCTTTCAAGTTTAATAGCCTTTTTTAATCAGAAATGATGATAAAGTCTTTCACAAACAATAAGAGATAGTTCAAAATTCACATACCATAGAATTCATCGATGTTCGCTTTCCTTCCACATGAAACATTTGGCCGCCCATCTGATCGCACCTGAAGACGATATATTTACCCACTCTCAGAGGAGGCATAAAAAACAAACCATTTAGTTTTGGAAAAAAAAAAGATGATGGATTAAGAAACCAACCTTGTATACAACTATATGGACAAGGCTAAAATATCTCGAAAATATACATGAACATGAGCAATCCATCCATTGAAGCAAGAATAGAAGAATTGGTGCCAAGTGATTACAAACTAATTTCATTTGAAGAAAGGCACCACCTTTGCTTCTCGGAATCGAAGCTGCACTGGATGCACAACAAAGTTCAAAACTTAAGTCTAGAGGCAATGGTGAAATGAATTTAAAAGGTGCAGTACAGACGAACTAAAATCATATTATCAGTAGCGTGAAGAGCTGCATATTACATTGCTGATTATAGAAATCAATAATCAAACAACAGTAAGTGACTGATACTACAATAGACGTTTTACGAGTCGTAGATACATGACATAATTCAGCTCTGCACAGCAATCAGTTATAATCCTTGAAGATACTAAATTAGAAATTATCCATAAAAACATTAAAACCTTGTAAAAGATTTTGGTTAAAAGGTTAAACGTTGAAAATAACAAAATAATGTACAAATATACGAGGAGCATTACCCAGGTATTACAAATTCAAGTAAGCAAGTAGCTAACAGCCAGACAGGCAAAGTAAGCAAGCACTGCTCCTACCTCTATCAATTCTCGAAAACAGTCATAGGGAGTTCCCAATTCTTTTGCAGGCTGATCAAACTCAGAACACTCTATGCTTCTTGCTTACCAGAACTTTTCACTATGCCTCTTGATACAAGAACTTTTCACAAAACTTCTAACTATACAGTTAAAATCTTGTGAAATTGGGATGAAAGACTCAAATTATTCCACCATACTAAAACAGCTTAACATTTCTTGCATACCCAAATTCATTTAGTGATATGATCTTTTGATTCTTTTCTCCAAATTGTTGACACTCCTAAACCCATAAATAAAACATAAATTTGTCAACATTTTCGTATTTTTTACAAGCATGTTGCCAAATCTGGGTTGTCCAGACTACAGAGTATGAATGAAAGTCAACCATGAAATTGAAAGGAAGAAACATGAAAAAGAACCCATAATGTCAAAAGCTCATGTCTCAGTTTCAGAAAATCAAAATTACCACAATCAAACAAGCCCACCAACAGGATAAAAAATTCAAAGAGAAATTGACACGCAAAAAACGCAGAGAGAGAGAGAGCTTACAGTATATTGGCATGCTGAATATCAGCCTCAAGCACTTTTAGAGAGTCTTGACAAGAAGGTCTGGCAGCAAGCTGCTGATAATAACCCAACATTCTCTCTCTCTCTCTCTCTCTCTCTCTCTCTCTCTCTCTCTCTGTAGACAGACACACAACCTGCAACTGTTCCGTTGCTATAAAAATATGAAAATTTGCCAGAAATAAATAAAACCCAGAAGAAAGAAGAACAAGGAAAAAGTCTTAGCAGCGAAAAGGTCTTTTGAAGTTTAGACAGATAACCAAGAACCTACTCTCCGATTCTCCGTCAAACACCATTATAAATTTTAAGAGAATAATACAAAAGAAAAAGATTTTGTCCTTCTCTCCTGTGATTTTGTAAAGTTTTTGAATTCTTTTTAGAAGAGTACTTATTATTTGAAAACACAAATTCAAAACTTGTTTGATGATTTTTGCTTATCCAGTATAAATAATTGAAATTTGATTACTTTGACTTTTATAATCTTCTAATTTGACTGACAAATTGCTTTGGTTCGAGTAGTTGCGAGTAGGTGATTATGATTTCTTCTACATCTCTAAGCCATCACGAGGTAGGTTAAGCCATGAGATAGGTTTGTAAGCAGTTCGGTTCGGTTTAAATTATTATATTAAATTGAACTGTAACTGTGATTTTTGAATTATCAAAACCGAACAATATATGTAAACTGAACCGAATCGATCTGTGAAAAATAAAGGAAACCGAAAAGAACCGGACCGAACCGGCAGATTAACAGAAACTTACAGGAAAACTTCAGATCATCCAAATCTTAGAAAAAATAAAGATGAAGAAGTTTTTAATCTTATACATCCAGATCAAATATCACAGATAAAAGCTAGAAAATTAAAGCCCTAAAATAAAGGATAAAACTTTCTAAAAAAACAGAATATATAATAAGTAATTTGAAAAAAAAAATCTCTCATTCTACCAGATCTGGATGAGATGCACACAACTCCAGTGTGGGTTCCACTCAGATCTAAAAGATTTGAACACAAAATCTTCGTCGGTTGTGTAGTGTTGGTCGCCGCTGGCCACAAAAGTTCATCAATGATGGGATATTTAAGAGAGAAGAGGGAGTATATACAAGATAGAGACGATCGAGAGAGACGATGGACAGAGAAAAAACGAGATGGAGAGAGATCAATGGAGACTTTAGTAAGATAGACAAGAGATGAGGGTCTGAGTCTGAAAAAGAGAGAGAAACTGCGGACATTTAGAAAGTTAAAGCTATTTAAACTTAAAGTCTAGGGTTTTAAAGGTTGAAGAGTTAAAAAATAAAAAATAATGGGAATAGGTTGGGGATGAGATCAAACTCATGTGCTGCCACATATAAGAAGACTTATCTAACAAAGCGTCTACCACTAATTTAGTAATTATTTGTACCTTTTTAAATATATATTGGCGCGGTTCGATTCCTAGCGGTTTTAATCTCTTATAACTGCAAACCGAACCGCAAATTACGATTTTTCTATATCTTGAACCGATGAAAATTTGAATAATATGATAACCGACCGAACCGTTGCGGTTCGGTTCGGTTCAATTTATTTTGGTCGGTTTTTTTGTTTTGCTTACACCCTTAATGGGAGGATGATTAATTTATGAATAATTTATACAAGGCTTCATTATAAAATATTAATTAAAATATAATAATAATAATAATAATAATAATAATAATAATAATAATAATAATAATAATAATAATAATAATAATAAAACTTTTCAAATATACATAAAAATGCTCGTGTTAATTGGACCAACCAATTGTTGTCTTTTAGTACGAGTAGTACCTTATAGCATAGGGCTGTTGACCAATGAATGAATTGTGTCGCTTTATATATTCGTGGGGCTGGAAAACCTCTACTTTCCGCTCATTTTTTGTATTTTAAAAGCTATAAATGAAAGTTAACGTCAATTTTATTTAGGTTATTTACATAAATATATCATTTTCATTTTTTTAAAAATTTTTATATTCTTTTCTAAAAATTAAAAATTTTATATTCATGGTCAATTATTATCAACATCAAGTATGACAACTCTCTCCTTCTTCATCATTTCACTTCTCTTCCTCATGCAAAGATCAAATCAACCATGGTCCCTCACTTCTTCTTCAACAAAAACGTCTTCTTATTCTCCTTCGTCTCTTCTTCTTCTACTGCTTCTTCTTTATCTTTATATTCTTCTTCTTTTATTCTTCTTCTTTTATTCTTCTTCTTCTTCTTCTTTTATCCCTCTTCTATTTCTTCGAGATCATGTGACCCATCCTTTTTCAGCGAGATCCGACCATTCTTCTCATTCTTCTTCTTCAACGAGAGCAGACTGGTACTCATTATTCTCTTAATTTTTTACGTATAAAATGCTTCAAGTAATGGTTCGAATAATAACTAAATAAAACCAACTATTTGGACAAAACAACTACTTGGATTCTTCAATTAGCCACTGATGTTTAGGTTGTTGATACAAGAAACAATAACTAATTGAACTTTCAAATAGTCAAGTGGTTTCTGTTTTACTACTGCTTTACTGTTGTCATAATAAAATCAACTACTTGAAGGGTTCAAGTAGTTGTTAGATTCTTAGGATTTGAAATACACAATTCTATAATCAAACCAATTGATAGAGTAATACAATTTGCTGCAAATTCTCCAGTATAACTACTTGAACCCTTCAAGTAGTCACATACTCTCTCGATAAGCGAGTGAGAGAATCAGAATGACTACTTGAAGGATTCAAGTAGTTATAAAACACTACTTGAACCCTTCAAGTAGCCCAAGCTCTCTAGATAAATTACTACTTGAAGGGTTCAATGAATGTTTTATAACTACTTGAACCTTTCAAGTAGTCACACGCTCTATGGATGACTGACTACAAGAATCAAAATAACTACTTGTAGGCTTCAAGTAGTTATAAACCACCACTTGAACCCTTCAAATAGTAAAATGGTCTATGGTTTCTTAATGAGAATAAATATAATTATTATTCATAAAAAAATAAATACTACAAAATTAAATAAACTTTATAGATGAAAGTTTTTGTATTAAATAGATATGTCTGAAATTTGGATATTGGTGGTACACGGTGGTGAATGGGAGATAAACGGTGCTTAATTCATGTTTAATGGTACGGTAAGCTCACCGTTAGACATACCATCAAGCTATACTGACTAAGACTTATCTGGTATCATATACGATAAAATAAATGTTGATCCAACAAAGTACAATATTTCAATGAAGTTTTTATACAAGACTCATGTGTCCTCCCCACTTGGTGAAATTTTAAATGATCGCCACGTGAGGTTTTTCATTGCCGAGAATAGTTCTGAAGCACTTCGTACTCCTTTATATGTCACTCTCAAACCCAAACCTAGGATAATTGTTGATAATCTTACATGTCAGAGTCGGGTTCCTAAAATAAATTTCTCACAACAGATCGTTGTGCTCACATTCCACGCTTTATGGGTGAGATAAGTTGGGTTCGTGAAACAACTCCATCGCAACAAGATCATTATGGTCACATTTTATGTTTTATGGGTGAAACAATGGTTGATAGTGATGAGAACAATGATAGTGACAATTTCCATTCATGGGGGTATTACCGTGGGAGATATGATGATGGTGATTGACAACAAGATGTTAGTGATGATGAACTTGAACATCCTGACAGTGACGGTGGACTTAATATTGGTGTTGATGATGATCTTGATTTTAGGCTATATGAAGAAGCAATTCGAGATGATTCCTCAACCTTACCAGATTAGAATAGAATATCAAAGGCTAATGTACATCATTCATCAATGCTAAGTAACATTGCATATTCGTCACAGTCATCTTATAATGCTCTGAGATTATCACAACTAGAGGATTACAAACATGTAAGCGTCTTAGATATGTTAGATACAGAAGAACTCTACCAAGATAAAAAAAAAATAGCTCCAAAGAATCGTTGGACTGTTGGCAATCCGTCAAAACTTTGAGCTTAAAGTCTTCAAATCCACGCTGACATTGTTGGTGATGGTTTATGCTGAGAAAACATGTTCATGGAGGCTCTGAGCTATTAAGGTGTGATTTTCAGAGTACTTTAAAATAACAAAGTTCATAAATACTAATACGTGCTCTTTTGACATCTTACAACATGATCATAGTCAAGCAACAAGCTTATTGGTTGGTCATTGCATAAAGTCAAAATACATCGATGTTGGATGGATTTATAGGCCGAAAGATATCACTCCAAATAAATGCAATTCAGATCATAATAAAGCATTTCTCTGTTTTCATTATGAAAGGTGGAAGCTAAGACAAAAAAAAAAGAATCGACCGTTCGAAGATGCTCATATACCATAGAAGATGTTTATAGGGAAGTTGAAATTGGCTCTAGTTCGATGTTCGCCTGAAAGTTCATATATGAGGCTCTCATCCTACTGTCACATGTTAGACGCGAAAAATCCAGGTACTGTTACTCATATAGAGACTAATGACAATAATCATTTCAAATACTTCTTCATGTCGATTGGAGCCTTGATTCATGGATTTTTTAATTGTATACGTCCCGTAATTACTGTCGATGGAACATCATCAAAAGCAAAGTATGAGAGGACAATGTTCATTGCAACTTCTAAAGATGGGCATAACCTAGTATATCCACTTTCCTTTGGGATTGCTGACTCTAAGAATGACGCATCGTGGAATGGTTCTTTAATAAGCTGCACGAGGTTATTGGAGACTTGAAAGACTTGGTATTTGTGTCGGACAGAAATGAAAGTATAACAAAGGGTATACAGACTCTCTTCCCACAATCATTTCATGGAGCTTGCATCTATCATATGGGAATGAATATAAAATCAACGTTCAAAACTAGCAACGTTGATCCTTTGTTTTTCAAAGCAGCAAAAGCCTATCGTGTATCAGAATTTAAGGCATACATGGCTATCATCAATCAAGTTCATCCAGGTTTTGGAAACTATATTGAGACGACCATATTTGATAGATGAGAGCTCATTCTCATTGTGGTGGTAGACGCTATAACATAATGACTACCAACATTGCTGAATGCATGAATAGCACACTAAAGGATAGTAGAGCCTCCCCAATAACAAGTTTAATAGAAAATCTGCGTGATTTGATGCAACGGTGGTATCGCGGACAGTTGCTTATGTTGTGCACACACAGATGGCCAAATGGTGTGAGAATGAGCTTAAAAGGAACCATGATGCTTCTCGCAGACTTTTAGTGGTTGCCTCAGATATTCACGAGTTTCATGTAAGTATTGGGGATAGAAAGCATATTGTGAACTTGCATAAAAAGACGTGCACTTGTTGTGAATTCGATCTAGACCAATACCCATGTGCACATGCGTTAGCTTGTTGTCGACAATGCAACATATATGCTTACACCTTATGCTCAAAGTATTATAAGGTCGGGGCACTATTGGCAGCTTACGCAGAAACATAAAAAATACCTGAAAAGCATATGGGAAACCTCATATGCCCAAACTTGTATAAATCAATAACAATTATTCTCCACTAATTTTGAAAGCATAAAAAAGAAGAGGGGAATGAAAATACTTGAAAAGCATATGGGAAACCCCCAAGGCATATGTAAACTCAGAAATTTGTTTCCTAGCCTTATTCTTTTTACTACCACCAGCTTCCTCATCATTGACTTCTTTGGGTAGGGCGTTCTTCAATGCCTATATGGTCCTCCCAAAACATACCCCCCATGGGTAGCTATTGAAATCATTCAGATTATCAACTATCATCACCCACCTCTGATCAATCTTATTCCTTCTCTTTTTCCCTAACAAAACATGCTCCAATAAATACAATAGCCCCAATTTCACAACATCACCATCCTCCACAACTTTGCTGCCCATAAACACTTCCTTCAACCACTTGTTATCGATGTTGTCATCGCGGTTGAAATACTGATCCCTAATCCTATTATGGACAACCTTGTCATATGTCCCAAGGTAAAAAAGAGTATCACAGTGAAGGCCAGTTGTCAAAGCAAATTGTCTCTTGGAGAACCTTATTGTTTTTCTAGCTATGAGAAAATACATCTCATCTTAAATAGTGAAATGCTTTGGCATAGCTTTTCTGAGAAGCATGTGATGACATATGATTTCAAAAAACTAGATACTCTGTATGTCCAACAAATGACCGAAACATGTCTTCCTAAACAGAATCTTCTGAGATTTAGTGAGATTCTCTATCAGTTTTGTAATAACATTTATGCTGGATAGGTAGTTCACTCTTCTAGAGATAATTTCATCATCATCGAAGACTGAAGTCAGCTGAATTTTTTGAGCCATATCTGTTGAAGGATGCGGAAATATAAAGTAAGAATCATAATTTATTTATACACATAAAGCACTTGATTGCTTACCCTTCAAGTAGTCATTAGTTCACTACTTGAAGGGTTCAAATAGTCAGATACACTACTTGAACCCTTCAAGTAATGATTTATTTTGACTTCCAGATTCAAATCATTACTTGAAGGGTTCAAGTGATAAAATACATTATTTGAACCCTTCAAGTAGTGACTTGTTTTGACTTGCAGATTCAAAATCACTATTTGAAGGGTTCAAGTAGTCATATATACTATTTGAACCCTTCAAGTAGTGACTTATTTTGACTTTCAAAGTCTAAATCACTACTTGAAGGGTTCAAGTACTCAGATACACTACTTGAACCATTTAAGTAGTCACTTATTTTGACTTACAGAGTCTAAATCACTACTTGAAGAGTTCAAGTACTCAGATACACTACTTGAACCATTTAAGTAGTCACTTATTTTCACTTCCAAAATCAAAAGGACTACTTGAAGTTTTCAAGTAGTGAGATACTGTTTTCAAACTGACTACTTGAAGGGTTCAAGTAGTCCTAAACAACTACTTGAACTCTTCAAGTAGTCAATATATTCAAATGGTTATCACATTCATCTCTAAAAAACATTAACCAATCCAAACACGCAGAAGGTTATAATCATCAAGAGAGACAATTTAGACAACCTAAACCCTAGAAGATTTTCAGATAACCCTAGAACTTAAAAAGTCCAGTAAGAAGAACAAAAGAAAAAGTTCCAAATTCTAAGTCATTTTTTTGCGTAAAACAAATAATGGGTACCCGAGTTTGAGTTTGTCCGGAGGTGGGTGTCGAGCCTGGGTATCGTGTCGGAGTGCTCTGGAAATTGAAGAAGAAGAACACGACTTGCAGGGACGGTCTTGCTGAAGAAGAAGCAGAAGAGACGCAAGAAGAGAGAGCATATATGAGAATGAAGACGAAGAGGAAGAAGAGAGTAAATGAGCGAAAACATATGAGAATGGAAACAGAAGAGACGCGAAGAAGCGTGTGAGGCAAGTTACCGCCTTTTCCTACTTGATGATAACTCGTTGGACAATGTGTGTGAACAGTAAATAAAGTTTGATTTAGTTGTCCAGATGTATAAAATTTTTAGTTTTGAAAATGAGTATAAAAATCCTAACAAAAAATGGAATGGATATATTTATGCAAATAACCTATTTTATTTTCATTATTTCGAAGGAAGGGAACTAACTTGAGCAATGTTGACAAATCAAATTAAACTGATTTAGAAATAATTTTGAAATCTATTTCTAATTTTGAAAACAAATAAATAAAAGATTAGTAATAAGCTCTATTGGATGGGTTTGAAATAGGATAACTGCTCAAATTATGTTTAGAAATCATTTTTTTTTATCTCAATTCATGTTAAGACACGTTTGTTTATATAGTATTTTTTGTGACTAATATTATGCAAATAGCATACATATCTAAATTTTTTATTTTTTGACAATTATAAATTCTACTGAGACTATCAAAAAGTGAAAACTTAACTACACTTGCTAATCGATCTTGTCAAAGTAGAGTAAATCTTAGCTTGGAGAATTATGATCAATTTTTTAGGGGTGCTTACAATTATTTCAAAGATGCTGAAAACGGGAATGAAATCACTTCCCGTTAGAGAATCTCAATAAGAAGTAATATTCAGAGTTCTGAACTCTTGATTCAGATCTAATTACATGTAATCTGATAACTTTTTCAAACGGACGGTCCATTTTTCAAGACGAGGGCAATCCCTCATCCAAAAAAAGGAAGCTCTTGACTCTATTAATGCAAAGTTATTATTTTTACTATGAAACAAAAAACCAAAAAGGGAGCAGCTAGTTTAATAACTCATAACAAAACAACAAATTTAATTTAAAACATATTACAAATTTAATGAGATTTTTACAAATGCAAAGAAAAAAAGTGACATCATATATACGTCTTCTCTAGTTTTTTAACCATGTAAGGACCTTCGAGTTCATATCCTAATTTTCTATAGTAATGGCGGGTACCAACTCCAGAAATAACTGCTATTTTTGTTGATCTGTGCTCCCTGCAAGCTATCCTCTCCGCCTCTTCCATCAGAAGTGTACCATAGCCCTGTGACCCAAAAATGGCAATTGAAGAAAGACAAACAAATATCCAAAATATGAGTAATACAAAAGAAAAACAGATCATATCACTACTAACGTTACTCCTAATCTTAAAGAAAATGAAATTTTCGCCATTATATTAAGCGGGATAAACTTGGTGCAATATTATTCTACTGGATTTGCCATGGACTCGTTACACAAATAAAACATAGAACTAGTCATCGTATTACCTGGTGTTGCAGCTTGTCCGCATCTCGCCCATGAACTGGAACAGCTGTTCCATAAACATGAAGTTCACGAACAATTGAACACCTCCCCGTTAGCTCAGGACAAGTAACGTTGTGACCGCATTTCCGCAGTCGCAGCAACCCAACAAGAATATCCTTCAAACACGATAACGAGTTAGGGCCTTTTAGTCTCAGTAAATTCAAGCTGCTAAGCAGGTACAGTTATAAAACTTTAAGATTTTTCTCTAATTCACAGTGCTGAGGGAGAGGTGAATGTAATTAATCAACTCATAAGCCAAAAGCAAACCAGACTATGGAAAAAAATTATAAAGAAAGGATCACAAGTAGGATGCTCACCAAGAGGGGTAAAATTGATTTAACTTATAGCATGTGCAAAACTCATGTTGGAAAGAGAGGCTTCAAAATACCTGACGTGTATCTTCATAAGACAGGAATGTTTCCCAACCTTCATTCGCCATATAATCACGACGGACGAGCTCAACTTCTTCAGGCCTTATTTGGTGGTGAATGTCCTGAAGTTTATATACTCAGTTAATGGAATTTTAGGTTGTAATCTTTGAAATCTTTTCTAGGTTAGCATCTGGAATGTAAAGTTTTCCCGGTTAAATAACAAATAATAAGATCAAATAAGCATTTATTGCATGACTTACTGCCTAACTACCTGAATACCAGCTTCTCTTGTTCGAACATCCCGGCATTTCAAACCAAGGTCTTCCATTCTAGCTAGAGCGAGCTCCCTCAGATTTCCTTTCTCAACCCCAGATGTCACAAGGGGCATAGGAATATCACGCTGGACTCTGTACACTCGGGTCCACGGAGGTACCATGGCTAGGATCCTTGCTACAATATCCACAAGTTGCTCTGGTGGGTAATTCCTATACCTGCATATGGCCAAATCTGTTCACTACACTATATGCCATGCAAGAAGACTGTAGTTTTGAACATAGAACCTAGTTCAGACAGAATACAGAATATGAAGCAAAATAATATCATGCCTGCCAGTTTTCCAAAGCTCATAGAGCCCAGTTCCACGAATTACAAGCGTAGGGTAGATTTTAAGCCCATCTGCTCTAAATAAAGGGCTCTCGAAGAACTCCTTAAAACTTTCCATGTCCCTCTCGACCCCGACATTAGGAAGATCAGGCATCATATGTGCTACAACCTACAAGCAGAACATAACAGGTACAGAAGGGTACAAGAGGAGCAACGTTAAACTAGCTTTTGTCCTGCAACGATGTAACAAAAGAAAATTATATTGATTCTTAGAAAGACAAGTCATAATAACTTTTTACGTGATACATTATCAAAAAATAAATGCATATCCTGACAAAAATAATGAAAACGAGGACAACAGTTCCTAAGAATTTAGTGAATCTGAATCTCTGATTGAAGTAAAAGAGGGTTCAAACAAGATTTCATAGAACACTCTTAAACTGCCGATTAAATGGGTATAATTTTGGCTTCATAACATAAAGCACATCCATTAATATATTTTCTCCCGTCCAACAATAAAATACACAAAACAGGAGCACACCTTGAAACCAGCATCCTTTGCCAATGAGAAACAATCAGCCACAGCAGCTACAGTATGCCCTCTATTAGTGTCACGAGCAACATCCTCATATGTGCTTTGAACTCCAATCTCCAATCGAGTGCAACCATAAGAAAGCATCTGTCGCAAGTGTGGTCCGAGGCAATAATCAGGCCTCCTGGCCAAGCAAAAAGAGATTTTGTTAGGTTTCTCAATGAATTAAGAGTCAGAGATACAAGCTTGCAAATAGGACAAGGCTACCATTAGACAAGGCTTATATTACAGTTAATACAAAAGACAAATGCTAACCTCCAGAACCAGTCATAATTTCCACTGTCACGCAGAGGAACGTAATGGTAAGAGAGACAGAGAAAGATTCTCCATTCTATGATCTTCTCTATATACACAACATGCTATTACTGGGTAAGAAATCTTTGGTGCATATTCACGATTGGGTAACTCTCAACAAACCCATGGGTAACTCTCAACAAACCCAAGCCACCGGAATTATAAATAACCAAATCCTGTTTGGATCCAATGCTATATGAAATAACAGTGCCCACCCAAGCCACCAAGAATAAAAATGACAAATTACTCTAACCTAATGCTATATGAATCAATAGAATATCAAACCTACAACCAACTAAGGCAATTTTTCAGTACGGAACATGGAGAATCAATAGAATATCAAATTTTTTTCTTCAAGAATTTCGAGGTGCTGATGAGAAAATCGACAACTTGTAGCCCTTCTGATAAAAATAGTAACTTACGTCTCAATTGTCATGCCAATGCATTTGGTAGAACTGTGCTCTGAATAACAAACAGCTTCCTCTACATTCGCAGAAGTGTGTCCTGATAAAGCATCGTGAAGATTCCTTATGAAGTAATCACGATAGTCTGCTGGCAATGACATGAAAGTACCGCCCATTAAGATGAACTCAACCTGAAATTATACTGCTTTTAGTAAAAATGCTATAACTGCCAAAAGAAATTTACGTTTAAATACATTGATCAGTATGAATAAAGACATGTTTTTGAGTTTGAATGAGATAAAAGCAAAGAGGTCGAACCTTGTCTACACTGTGACCCAAACGCTTCAACTGATCAATCCTGCTTCTAGCCTGCACGTATGGGTTGTATCTAGAGCCAGAATGGTAATAAACAGAAGGGAAGTGATATCAGAATGCGTATTTTCTTATCCGTTTTTAAAGGTTATATAAATCATAAATCCTCAGAAGTTTCATTCAACTTCAACTACTCAAATGCGTAGACAACTAAGAAATACCATGGGCGTTTGTCAGAGAAGAGCCTAAAAATGTCATGCCCTTAAGATAGCAGTACAAAAATACAAGAGAAATAAGCAAATACATAATTGAAGCACTTATTATCATGAAAATACAAGAATAAGCTAAAATACCTACCTTGCACGAATTGCACGCATACTAGTGGGCTCGTAACCAGTATAAGATTGAGTACTATACTCAAAGTCGGAGTCAGGTCCTCCGGGGCAATACACACAGATATTTCCAGTGGTTGCTATGTGAGGGCACCGGTGTGGCTTCGACATCACAGCCACGACTGCAATTCCCGACGCAGTTCGAACAGGCTTGGCTCGAAGCTTGGGTAGCAACGACTCACGATCCGTCTCAGGCAGTGCGGCAATCATCTCTACAAGCTTTGGCGCTCGTGCAAGGCCATACTTGCGGCAGGCGACGGATTTGAGCGCATTTAGGTCGACGTTCTGGCCTTTGCGTGAGAGGTCGACCATCGAGTTCACAATTTCGGCAATCGCCCGCACCCGGGCTTCTTCTTCGGATAGTCCATGAGCCTCGAAACCACCCCGGCCTGGCCGTGGTTGCTTTCTGGTCGACTCCGCCACTACAGTAGAAGCCATGAGAGCGAAGATGAGCGAACAGAAAGAGGAGGGAAGCTAAACGTAAGTGAGGTGAGAGTACAAAAACAAGGGTTTTTTTTTCTTCTTCAACGTTTCACTTTTTTTAATTATTCGATGTTTTAATTATTCGATGTTTCATTTTTAGAGTGTCATTCATGTGAGTTTTTTTATTGATAATTTCTCTCTATCCTTAACATGCAATTTTATGACAGATGAAGTTATTAGTTTCAAGCATGAAGATAGAGAAAAATTATTTCAATTTATTTATAATTTACTTCAGATTTCCCAGTAGTGTTGGGAGATAACCAGATGCTGATTTTCTTCTTCTATAGACTACAAGAAGTAAATATTGCATTGTTATACTTCTATTCTCCTCTCTTGTAGACTACACAATAGGTTCACTAACATTGTGTAGTCATCGTGTAGACTATACGATGGGTACATTGATATCATGTAGCCATCATGTAGACTACACGGTGGGTACACTAGCATCGTGTAGACTACATGATAGGTACACGGGCATCTTCTGTCAAGAATAATTTTGAAATTGAAGAATAAAATATCGTCTCAAGTATTTGAAAAATTCATTAAAAATTTTTAATGTTTCCGTCCGATAAACTTCTGGAATGCGTAACTTTTGATTCGGGTTGAACCACATTACTCGTAAGATATCAAATCAAAACTCATTCAGAGATCTACATGTGGGACTGGGTTTACTTATAGCAACAGAGTTCTAGGCCCAAAAATAATATTTTAAGCACTTTTAGAGGCCTGAAAGTTATTTTGTTCACAAATTTGGGTACGTTGGCTACACGATGGCTACACGGGAGCTGTGTAGCAATCGTGCAGAGTACACCAGTGTTGTGTAGCCATCGTGTAGATTGCACGATAGAGGTGCGCTAGCGTCGTGTAACCATCGTGTAGACTACACGATGCATACACTGGCGTCGTGTAGCCGTTGTGTACTACACGATGGGTACAAATGCTCAAAAACACTGTTTAAGCACTTTTAGAGTCTTGAAAGTTATTTTTTCGTAAATTTTGGTACACTGGCTACATGGGAATCATGTAGCCGTACTGTAGTCGTCCTGTAGCCATCGTGTAGACTACACGATGAGTACATTAGCGTTGTGTGGCCATCGTGTAGACTACACGATGAGGGTACGTTGATGTCGTGTAACCATCATACAATCTACACGATGGGGGATACACTGACGTCATGTAACAATCATTATGATGGATACACTAGTCTACACGATGGGTGTCATATCTCGACCTTTCGTAAATGAGCATTTTCGTAAAATTAATTTAAAAGATAATATAATTTTAAATTTTGATTTTAAAGATAGATTATTTGTAAAACTATTTTTAATTAGATAAGATTTATTCAAAGTTTGATTTTTTTTAATTTTAAAAGTGTTTTAGTATATAATTTTTAAACTCACTCACACCATATGCTTATGTATACCCTAGTATTACCCTAATCCTATTTTTATCCTTGATTCGACAATCCCACCCCTCAATTGAAACTCACTCACACTATATGCATATACACACTAAGTTAGCCCTAACCTAATATATATATTCCAAATCTTTGTTCTTCAACTCTCTCCTCCCCCTCGCAGCCTCTCACCCCACGCAGCCATCTGCAGGCCAGCAATCCTCCTTCTTCTTTGGTCTCTCTCTAAACCTTGGCCGCTACAAGCTTTGAATTTGGGTAATCTTCTTCTCCTTTTTCTTGATTTCTTTCTTTTATCTCTTCTTCTCTCTATTTTTGTCTCTCTCCCCCCATCCTTGTTTCGTCTCCCTCCCTCTCTGTTTTTATCTCTTTCTCTCGGATCTCTCTTAAACACAGCCCATGAATTCTTCTTCAATTTTCTGGTAGCCCTAACGAAAACCTATTGTTTCTTCTTCTTCTTCTCTTCTTTCTCTGTCTTTTCTCTCTCCCTCTAATTCATTCTCTCTCGCCCTTTGTTTCTCTATTTCTCTCTCAATTTCTCTCTCTTTTGCTTTGTCTCTTCCTCTTTGCGTTGTTTCTCATGTTCTCTCACTACGTCCCTCTTTGCTTTATCCATGCGCTCTCTCTCTGTGTTTCCTTTCTTTTTTCTTTTCCTGTTTCTCTTTGTCTTTCTTCATTTGTTCTTCGCTTCTCACTCTTTTGCTTCATATTTCTCCTTCTGTTTCTCTCTCCTAATTTCTTTCTTCTTCTCTTCTTTCTCTGTCTTTTCTCTCTCCCTCTGTTTCCCCCTCCCTCGCCCTCTGTTTCCCCCTCTCTCGCCCTCTGTTTCTCTCTCTCTATCATTTGTCCCTCCCACTCTTTGTTTCTTTATCTCACTCTCTTTGATTTTCTCTATCTTTGTATCTCTCTGCTTCTCTCTATATCCATATTTCTCTTTTCCTCTCAGATTCTCTCACTATTTTCCCCTATTTGTTTCTCTCTCCTTCTCATTTTCTCTTTCCCCCTGTTTTCTCACTTTCTTGTTTTGCAACTGGGTCTTGCACCTAGTTGTTCTGTCCTGAAAAAGTTCAGCCCGAATCAAACCGGTTCAGTTTAGTCAGGCCAGTCTGAACCGGCCTAGCCGATAGAACCGAACCGGTCTGGTCTGAGCCAGCTCGGTCTGAACTGTTTGACCAAAAGCTTTATCATTTGACTCTCAACCCGATATATTATTTTCAACCTCACTCAGACCCCTTCACACTGTTTTAATTAATTCTCTTTTATTTTATGATATTAAAAATGTGTTTATATTGTTTTATTTCAAAACAATTTAGTGTTTATATTTTTTTGGATTTCAGGTTATTAATTGTTTAATTCATTTTTACGCTTCAGGAAAGTGGGCTTACATGATGGTGTGACTCCCATTGTGATAAATGTATGCTTTGTGTAAGTGAATTTATATCGTAATATGACCCATGTGTGATAAATATATATGCTTGTGTAAGTGAATTTACATTGTAATGTGACCTACGTGTGATAAATTTGATATGTGTGATTCTCATCAGCTTTAATTGTCTATAAGTATGTTATGTTTATATATATGTTTGTGTAAATTGATTTATATAACAGTGTGACTCTGATATTGTAATTGTATCATGTATATATTATATGTTTAACCATTTTTTTCGATAATTATTATATTTCGTTAACTTTGGCAATTGTTTATTGTTCAGTTATTAATTTGATTATCATGAGATGACTATTTGGGTATGATTGATTTTATGGTAGTATGTTATCATGTTTGATTCTGTTACATGTATCAGTATGCATTATATAATTAATTATTATCATATGTTGGATTATATTTGTTATAAGGTTAATTCACTTAAGTGGTAATTAAGCAAAATATGAACTTAAGCACGATCCTCAGTTAACAAGAAATCAGGCATGTTCACATTTTTTTCTGTTAAACGAATGAGGTGCCATCTGTTCATGCTTTCGTCACAGATAGAGTATCATCTGTTCATGTTTTAGTCATACATTGGGTGTCATCTGTAAATATTTTCCGTCACTCATGAGGTGCCATCTGTTCACGTTTTTCGTCACCTATGAGTGTCATCTGTTCTGTCGCCCAATGTGTGTCATATGTTTCGTCGCTAGACGTGTGCCATATATTTCGTCGCCCAATTCGTCATGATGTGTTTCAGTTAACGTGTGATCAGTTCCGATTAGGTTGTTAACTAGGGGATATGCCAAAACAAGATATGTTTGAGATTGTTAAATGATTCTGTTTGAGACATGTGTTATCTTCATGCTATGTTAAGCCATGTCATGATCAAGTACATTACTTTATTTCATTTATGTTTTATGTCAAGTTCAGTTATGTTATGTCTTGATTTCATTTATGACACGTGGATGCATGTTATTATGTGAGTTTGCTTACTGAGCATTTTAAAATACTCATTCCCCCACAGTTATTTATGATGCAGGTGGTGATGGCGAGCAGCATGAGTGGGAGACTGCCATAACCTGTTACATAAGAGGAATTTATGTTTTCAGTTTATGATTTGATTTAAAAATTAGGAAAACATTTTCTGTTAAACTTGGTTATTCAAGTAGTTTATTTTACGTTATGATTTTCTACGAATTATGATGAGTGAAAGTTTCATGAATTATGGATTTCAATTTTTGACTTTATTTCATAATTTTATTTAGTTTTTTGAGATTTTATTAATTATGCATTTAAGACACTTTATCGCTTCCGCTATTTAATGATTAAGATTCCGATCATGGATAAGTTTAATGCTTCCGTTATTTAATGTCAGGGTTTTTCCATCATGGGTAAATTAAAAAATTTCAATTTGGAAATTTTCTCAAAATTAGGGTTTGTTTCGAATTGGAGATTTCAAAATTATGAAATTACACGTATGTTTAACCCTCAGGGATCGGGGAATTACAGTTTAGTATCAGAGCAATGGTTTTAGATTCTGTAAACTTTTCATAGTGAAAAATATGGCATGTCACCTACTTTGCTCCTCTAACACCTTACAAGTCAAGCATGATATGTCTGTTTTAATTATTGATTTAGTATGACGTACTTTAGTTTCATTATAGCATGTTCGTTACATATATGTTATATTCGTACAATAAGATTATGCTTTTGGTAAGTCTTGAATTTTGGTGGGTAGTAGAGTAATGGCTCCCCCTACGAGAAACAACAATCATGCACAGGTTGATCTTACTGCGAACCCTTCGGCAACCATGATCGAATTATTTCAAGAATTTTTGGAGTTGTTGAGGCAGACAGCGATGACTCGCCCAGCTCCACTACAACAACCGCAATAGGCGACAACGGTCAACGTGCAGCTGATCCACACATTTAAGAGGCTGAACCCGCCCGAATTTGATGGTCTTTTGTCTGATTCATTGTTAGCTGACGATCAGATTGTGAGATTGGAGTAGATTTTCTAGTTTATGATGTGTTGTGAGATTCAAAAGGTTATTTGTGCAACTTTTATACTGACGCGGGAAGCTTGAAAATGGTACGAGCTCACACAAAGAGCTCATGATGTTGTGCATAATCCGGTGACTTGGGATCGATTTAAGGAGCTGTTTTTCGAGAAGTATTTTCCGATCACCATTAGAGTTAGCAAGGAGGCTGAATTTCTTAGGCTAGTGCAAGGTAATAGGACTGTTGTTGATTATTAGAGGACGTTCAAGAAATTATCTCACTACGCCACGCATTACGTTGATAGTGATATCAAGAAGGCTCACACATTCGAACGGGGACTTCGCCCAGAGATAAAGGACTCTGTGTCACTCCACAAGCATACCACTTATGCAGTGGTGGTTGAAGCAGCGTTGTTAATGGAGCAGAATCTTACACCAAGAGAGCTACCACAGATTGATCGCTCGTCGCAAGAGAAAAGGAAGCTTCATGACAACCATTTTGAACAATGGGATGCAAAGAAACAAGTTAGAGATTTTTATCTTGTTTGCGTCACTTGCAACAAAAGTCACGTCAGATAGTGTTATCGGAAGATTAATGCTTGCTTTAAGTGTGGAAAACTGGACATTATCTCAAGAATTGTCCATTGAACAAACAAGGTCAGAACGATAGCACAACAATCAACAGGAATAAAGGAAAGGCATTCACTTTGACACATCAGGAAGCACGCGATTAAACTACAGTTTTTGTCGGTATACTTCTTGCTTTTGGGCATTCAATCTTCGTGTTGATTGAACATTGATTTTGTTTTCTTTATTTGTGTTTTGTGTTTTACCGTTGGTTGAGTTTTGGATTTTTTTGGGTATTTTCAGTGTTTTTAAAATGTGGCATCTTTCTTTCGAGGATGAAAGTTTTTTTAAGAGGAGAGAATGTAATATCCTGACCTTTCGTAAATGGGCATTTTCGTAAAATTGATTTAAAATATAATATAAATTTAAATTTTGATTTTAAAGATGGATTATTTGTAAAACTATTTTTAATTAGATAAAATTTATTCAAATTTTTATTTTTTTTAATTTTGAAAGTGTTTTAGTATATAATTCTTAAACTCACTCACACCATATGCTTATGTATACTCTAGGATTACCATAACCCTATTTTTATCATTGATTCGACAATCTCACCCCTCGATTGAAACCCACTCACACTATATGCATATACACACTAAGCTAGCCCTAACCTAATATATATATATCCCAAATCTTTGTTCTTCAACTTTCTCCTCCCCCTTGCAGCCTCTCACCCCACGCAATCACCTGCAGGCTAGCAATCCTTATCCTTCTTCGTTGGTCTCTCTCTAAATCTTGGCCGCTACAAGCTTTGAATTTGGGTAATCTTCTTCTCCTTTTTTTCTTGATTTCTTTCTTTTATCTCTTCCTCTCTCTGTTTTTATCTCTCTCTCTCTCTCGTGTCCTTGTTTTGTCTCCCTCCCTCTCTGTTTTTTGTCTCTTTCTCTCGGATCTCTCTTAAACGCAACCCATGAATTCTTCTTCAATTTTCTAGCAGCCTCAACGAAAACCCATTGTTTCTTCTTCTTCTCTTCTTTCTCTGTCTTTTCTCTCTCCCTCTGATTCCTTCTATCTCACCCTCTGTTTCTCTCTTTCTCTCTCTTCTGCTTTGTCTCTTCCTCTTTGCGTTGTCTCTCGTTTTCTCTCTCTCTGTCCCTCTTTGCTTTCTCCCTACTCTCTTTCTCTCTATGTTTCCTTTCTTTTTTTCTTATCCTGTTTCTCTTTGTCTTTCTTCATTGTTCTTCACTTCTCCCTCTTTTGCTTCATCTTTCTCCTTCTGTTTCTCTCTCCCAATTTCTTTCTTCTTCTCTTCTCTCTCTGTCTTTTCTCTCTCCCTCTGTTTCACTCTCTCTCGCCTTCTGTTTCTCTTTTTCTATCATCTGTCCCTCCCAGTCTTTGTTTCTTTCTTTCCCTCTCTTTGATTTTCTCTATCTTTGTTTCTCTCTACTTCTCTCTATATCCCTCTCTTTCTTCCCCTCTCAAATTCCCTCACTATTTTTCTTCCCCTCTTTGTTTCTCTCTCCTTCTCGTTTTCTCTCTCTCTCCCCCCATGTTTTCTCGCTTTCTTGTTCTGCAACCGGGTCTTGCACCTAATTGTTCTTTCCTGAACTGGTTCAGCCTGAACCAAACCGATTCAGTTTAGCCAGACCAGTCTGAACTGGCCTAGCCGATAGAACCGAACCGGTCTGGTCTGAGCCAGCCCGATCTGAACCGTTTGACCCAAAGCTTTATCATTTGACTCTGGACCCGATATATTTTTTTCCAACCTCGTTAGACCCCTTCGCACCATTTTAATTAATTATCTTTTATTTTATGATATTAAAAATGTGTTTATATTGTTTTATTTCAAAACAATTTAGTGGTTATATTTTTTTTGGATTTCAGGTCATTAATTGTTTAATTTATTCTTCCACTTCAGGTAAGTGAGCTTACATGATGGTGTGACTCCCGTTGTGATAAATGTATATGTTTTGTGTAAGTGAATTTATATCCTAATGTGACCTATATGTGATAAATATATATGCTTGTGTAAATGAATTTACATTGTAATGTGACCTACGCGTGATAAATGTAATATGTGTTATTCTCATCAGCTATAATTGTCTATAAGCATGTTATGATTATATATATGTTTGTGTAAATTGACTTATATAACGATGTGACTCTGATATTATAATTATATCATGTATTTATTATCTGTTTAACCATTTTTTCGATAATTATTATATTTCGTTAACACTTTGATAATTGTTTATTGTTCAATTATTAATTTGATTATCATGAGATAAATATTCGGGTATCACTGATTTTATGGTAGTATGTTATCATATTTGATTCTGTTACATGTATCAGTATGCATTATATGATTAATTATTATCATATGTTGGATTCTGCAAGTTTTAAGATTAATTCATTCAAGTGGTAATTAAGCAAGGTATGAACTTGAGCACGACCCTTAGTTAACAAGAAATCAGGCATGTTCACATTTTTTTCTGTTAAACGAATGGGGTGTCATCTGCTCATGCTTTCGTCACACATAGGGTGTTATCTGTTCATGTTTTGGTCATACATTGGGTGTCATCTGTAAATTTTTTTCATCACTCATGAGGTGCCATTTATTCATGTTTTCCGTCACCAATGAGTGCCATCTGTTCTGTCGCTCAATGTGTGTCATCTGTTTCATCTCCCGACGTGTGCCATCTATTTCGTCGCCCAATTCGTCATGATGTGTTTCTGTTAACGTGTGATCAGTTCTGATTAGGTTGTTAACTAGGGGATATGCCAAGACAATATATGCTTGAGATTGTTAAATGATTCTGTTTGAGACACGTGTTATCTTCGTGCTATGTTAAGCCATGTCATGATCAAGTACGTTACTTTATTTCATTTATGTTATATGTCAAGCTCAGTTATGTTATGTCATAATTGCATTTATGACACGTGAATGCATGTTATCATGTGAGTTTGTTTACTGAGTATTTTAAAATACTCATTCCTCCACAGTTATTTATGATACAGGTGGTTATGGCGAGCAACATGAGTGGGAGACTGTCATAACCTGTTAGATCAGATGAATTTGTATTTTCAGTTTATGATTTGATTTAAAAATTAGGAAAACGTTTTATGTTAAACTTGGTTATTCAAGTAGTTTATTTTACGTTATGATTTTCTACGAATTATGATGAGTGAAAGTTTCATGAATTATGGATTTCAAGTTTTGACTTTATTTCAGAATTTAATTCAATTTTTTGAGGTTTTATTAATTATGCATTTAAGACACTTTATCGCTTCCGCTATTTAATGATTAAGATTCCGATCATGGATAAGTTTAATGCTTTCGCTATTTAAGGTCAGGGTTTTTTCATCATGGGTAAATTAAGAATTTTCAATTTGAGAATTTTCTCAAAATTAGGGTTTGTTTCGAATTGGAGATTTCAAAATTATGAAATTACACGTATTTTTAACCCTCAGGAATCGGGGTGTTATAATGGTGTACACTGTCATCGTGTAGCCATCGTGTAGTACAAAATTAATAAAAGAAGCATGAAGAATATGGGTTTTTTCAACAAATGAGAAAGTTGTAAAATCAGAAAGCATGAAAATAGTGTTTTCAATGTTTCATAAAGCAAATGAAGCATGAAGAAATAAAAAATGAAGATGGATTTTTTTATTAAATATTGTTGTATTAAAATCAGAAGAGTACATAGGGTACATGATGTATACATGAGGTCTGTGTACCTTTCGTGTAGGCTACATGATAAATACAAGAGACTCATGTAATATTCGTGTAGACCTCGTTTACACTACATTATCATCTTGTAGTGATCATGTGCAACAAATGAATTTCAAACAACATTTTAGAAAGAAGAAAATAAATAAATAAATATTTTTAGAAAACTCATGAACAGGAAAAGACCCATGAAAATTCAAGATTTCTATAAAAGAAGAAAATAAAACTTATACATGTTCTAGAAAGAAGAACTAACAATCTTTTATTGTTGCATGAAGAAGAAGAAGAAGAAGAAGAAGAAGAAGAAGAAGAAGAAGAAGAAGAAGAAGAAGAAGAAGAAGATGAAGAAGAAGACGAAGATGAAGAAGAAGAAGAAGACGAAGATGAAGAAGTGGAAAAAATGAAAAACGAAGAAGACAAATGAGGTGGGTTGCAGAGATTCGATCGTCTTCTTCGTCTTCCTTGGCAAGAACGTAGATGTCGTCTTTTTCATCTTCTGGTTCAAATATGTAAAAATGGGCAAAAACTCATTTTTAGAGAGAGAGAGTAAAAGCGCAACAAAAGAGGGAGTGAGGCAGATATTTGGATAAGGTGGATGGTAAACATGTAAATTCATAAATGCATTTTTTGTGGAAAGTGGGTCAGGGGTCAGAGGTCAGGGTAAGTAAAAATGAGTGTAGAAGTCGAATTATGCAAAATGGTTAGCGTAGGGTCTACTTTAGCAAAAAGCCTAAAAAACAATGTCTTCTCTTTTAAAAGATGTCGTTTAGCTTACGTCACGAGACTTATTTTTCTAAGCCACGCAGTGTCCCACTAAAAGTATCATTATCCGGCGTCGTTTAGACGAAATGCCTGATAAATTGTTGTGCTTTCAGGGAACGGAAATAATTGCAGGGTCAAACATGGGGAGGATGCAAAGATGAGAGAGATGGAGATGAACGTTCTTGATAAGGTTGGAGAAGTAATCTCAGTTATAAAGACTGTGAAGCACGTCGACCAAGTGGTTTGCGCCATTCATTCTCTCGCTGTGTTTCTCTTTCCAATTGATTCTTCTCTTCTCGCAGGTCAGTCATAAACATGCATTTCATTCTTTCATTTAATGGTGAAAATTTTGGATATTTGGAGTTTCGATACCCATTCCTTGGCCCTCTTAATTTATGGAGAGAAAACAAAACCATGAAGCCCGCTATATTGAGCCTATTTAACTATTTGGTCCAGAAAGGTGGTGGTTTGTGAAAATTTACTTGCAATAGGAGTTAACAAGAGTCTAGTGACGGAAATTTACTTGTTTCAAGTGCAAGTATGGAATTAGCGACGGAATTGTGATTGCTTGATTTATAGCTGCCTGATTAATAAAAAGAAAAATAAGAACTTCAATTTCATTACTTTAGGTTCCACTTTACACTACCTGTGGCTTGTTCTTAATTATATTTAAGACTGTGTATTTTAACAAGGATGAGTTAACCATGTTGTCTTGACAAGAAAATAAGGACAAACTTACGAAGATATAGTTTGAAGATATCATTCATTAAACTCTAAAAAATAGAGGTATCATTTGTGAGCCCAAAGGGCATAACAACAAACTCATTGTGCCCTTCATGTGTTCTGAAAGCTGTCTTTTGAATGTCCGGGGAAACATTCAGAAATGGTGGTGACCGGAAGTAAGGTCGAAAAAAACTGTTGCCCATACACAACATCGCAAGTTCCTTTCTCTCTTTTTACTTGTACTCGTTGAGTTGAATTCAACCAAATCGCAGTCTAAAACTTTTTAGCGGTAAAACTGCAATCTATACAACTGGAGACAAGACAAATACTTTCAGTAACTATCGTCTTTCATCAACATGGAAAAAAACTGGAGACAAGACGGAAAATCTTCTGATGATTAAATGACCATGACTCCTTATAATTCTTAACCATAAGCTTAGAGAAGGGTGAGGATTCCTACTTGGATGCGGTTGTGTTTATTCACCTGTACTTGTATACATCATCTTCCTTTTTTCATATAAAATGTGTTATTAGGGAGTCTGGACTGTACTATATGATATATGATATTTCATGCTATTAAATTTTAGTACAATCAGGAGAATCTAAGTGTGCTCTAATACGTGCTTCTAGTAAATTTTGATATGGTGTCACAGTGTATTCATCCAAGTCATATCTAACTCACCAATACATGCTTCTAGTAAACTGCTCATCCTTCTTTTATGTCCTCTCAAGATAGAGAGACGTTGTAAATTGAGTAGGCTTTGTAAACATGAAGTATTAAGGATTTATTGTCCTCTTTTGTAAGTCTTTTTAATAATATAATGAAACCCTTAGAAAAACCCAGAGCATCCCTTCCCCGAGCAACCCTTCCCTGAACTTATCACCGAGCAACCCTTCCCCGAGCCCCTCGAGCAACCCCGGAGAGTTACCCACCTCGAGAGAAATCCCTAACCCGGACCCGCAAGAAACCCAGATCTGGAGCATGTTGTACCCGCAAGAAACTCTTCCCTCTTAGGAGTGAGTTTCTTTCAGCCCTTACGTTAGAGCCTTTGGCCCCCCCTTCGGCGAGTCGCAGTCGTCTGGTACCCCGGCTCGTGCGTCGGCGCCGCAGTCGCTGTTCGGTGAGCTGCCGTCGGCGAGCCTCCGACGAGCTCTAAATTTCAGTGTTTTTAGTCTTGTTTTCTACCTCGTTTTGGATTATGAAGACAGTGGGCAGTTTTATGGGGACTTAGGAGTGCTGTGTGGTTTTAAAGGCAGTCTCCCATGGCTCCAGGAGTCACCCCGCCGTTAAGACTCTCATTTCAAAGAGACTAGAAATTTTTTTAGGTGGAAGTGGGCAATGGAATTAATGTTGTGAGGTATAGATGGTGCAAGCGTAGCAACGGCCAAACTCACTATATGGTCCTCGGGCTTAAGGAGATGAGGTGGGTGATATATATCATGCGCATTGCGGAGAAAGGGCAGCTAAGATCATGGTACTTAGATGGCCCCGGAAGGATCATAATGTCATCTAAGGTGAATGAGAATGGGATGTTTTTGGTTATCACAGTAATAGAAAACAGAGGCAGATGCTCCATTAACCTGCCTGGTACGAATTTAGTGAGATGGGAGTAGGTTGCTTGGAGACTTGAGGCAGTGCTTCCTCAGTATCCTTCTGTGCGAAAAGAAGTCTCTTTTGCTCAGATGGTGAAAAATAATAAAGTAGGGAAATGAAGTCCTACTTTAGGGAGTGAGTTGACTGGTTTCGATTGGGATGCAAGCTCCTACAAGCCGAATAAGGTGGAAGTCATTTTTAGAGATCCCTTATTGGGAGAGCCATATCAAGAGTTAGCGCGATGTCGGGTTCATTATTTTGTGCATTCTGTAGACAATGGCCAGGATTGGGTAAATTGAGGGTAAAAGCATTGCAAGGAGAGAGACTTGTTTGAGTTTTTGTCGAGGCCAACGATGAAGTAGTTTAGAATATGCCTATGAGAGATTGAAGATACAAAGTTAGAACTAAGGAGATGAGACCCACTAGTGGGAACAAGCGACGCTAACATCTTCTCCAAATGTAAGTGAATTAGAGCAGAGGGGGTGCCCCTCCATCTATGGGACTACAATCTCTTTAAGGCTATTGGGGAGAGTTGGAGGTTTACTAAGGGTTGATGAGGATACTCTCAAGTTCTCGAAGTTACGTAAGGTGAGACTATTGGTTCGCAACAATTGCAACGGACCGCCGGAGTTCAGGGTGAAGGATGGAAATAGGTTTTTTTCTATTCCCATAGTGGAGGAACAGTCTACCACAGTTGCTGAAGGTAGTAGCGAGCGGTGGATAAGAGATCCATCATTTCAGAAAAGAGGAAGATGATAACTTTACATGCACAAGAGGCGCGAGGTAGCATAATTGGTTTCAGTGAGCCGATACAACAAACTAATGGTGATTCAAAGTTAAAATCTATGGGAGGCAGACATGGGAATGGGGTGGAACAATTTTTTAAGGTTTTGGACCAGCCTTTGCCGAAAGGAGGGGAATGGGTCCTTTCAACTAGCCCAGACAAGTTTGGGTCAAGAAGAAAGCAGACTTTAAGTGTGGGATGAGGGATTCCAAAGGGAAAAATGTGATGATAGAGTCCACGAAACCTACTTTTTGGGGTGTTTTTTCCAATGAAGGAGGTTGTAACAGTGCTCCTTACAAGAAGCAAAGTGTTTTAAGCTCGGAGCGTATCCGAGAATAGAGCAGTTGCAACAGAGGTTGGTGGGGATTTTTCTATGAGAGGAATGAGTGATGATGATTCATAGAGGCAGTTGATTCTGTTTGAACCAGATAGGTGCAAGTGGGGAAAAAGGTTTTTATCAGGGAGTAGCTTGGAGGAGGAGTTCTTCGTGTCTCCGCTCGCTATGGTAAACGTTAACTGGGAGGATGTTAGTCCTTTCGCTATCATAGATGGTGTTAACAAAGATACAAAGGTCTCGAGATGGGTTATTCATAAAATGAAGACTTTGTCAAAAAATTTGGGGGTTCCGATAGAAAGTTTTGAACATAAGGCTCAATGTTTGTTTTTGAAAATTGAAGGTAGGTGGAGGAATTCAGTTAAAGGGAGAAAAATGGGTCAAAGAAGAAAAATGTTAGTCGCGAGTTAAAAAGGCTCGACTGGAATGTTAATTATGAGAGGGGAAGTTCAGGAAGCATGGAGGAGAATTCAGTGGGGCCTAATTCTAATACTTGCGAGAATTATTTATGTCTTTAAAAATTATTTCATGGAATGTGAGGGATTTGGATGATTGCGATAAAAGGTTGATTGTCAAAAATATGTTGAAAGAATGGAGGTCCGATATTCTTTGCTTGCAAGAAACAAAATTGGCTAGTTTCAATTTAGCTGATTTCAGAAGCATTTGGGGTCGAAGAAAAGGGGTGGAGAGACATTTATGTCATCGGGACCGCATGGGGGATTCTTATTTGTTGGAATGAAGTGAAGTTTTAAGTTAGTCCACTCAGAGCCCGGTATTTATTCTTTATCATTCATCTTGACTCCCGTTGAGGAGGATAGAGAGTTCCTTTTTACAGGAGTGTACGGGGGTTGTGATATGGGGTTTAAAGCCATGTTCTTAAGGGAGTTGTCTGGTATTAGAAGCAGATGGGATCAACCTTGCTGTGTCAGGGGTGACTTAATATGGTCAGAGCTCCTAGGGAAAGGTGGAATAGTAGAGGCTATTTGGCAGACATGTTAGCTTTCACAGAGTGAGGCCCTCCTGGTTAAGGATTGATATATTCTTATATCCTACATATTGGGATGAACTCTTTAACAATATTTGACAATAGTGTCTTTCAAGGATTGTATTAAATCATTTCCCTAATATGCATAACCATGATGAGGCTTTTAAATGAAAAACCCATTTTCATTTTGAAGCTATGTCGTTCTCGCATGAAAGGGTTTATGGATTTTGTGGGGCAAAGGTGGAGCTCTTGTGGTGGAAGGGGATCCCTCTTTTTCTCTTGCGAAGAAACTTTCTATGACCAAATCTGACTTGAGGAAATGGAATGTTGAATCAAAATCTTTTGACTTTGTTAAATGAGCTAAAAGTGTTAGACAACAAGGAACGGGAAGGGCAGTTGCCTCCAGAGAAATTTGAGTGCCTGGAGGGTATCAAAGGCATATTGTGTAGGGTTATTATGGTAGAGGAAATTCATTGGAGGCAGAAGTCCAGAGCTTTGTGGCTGAGTCATGGAGACAGAAATACAGAGTACTTTCATGTTGTGACTCGAGCCCATAAGCGATCCAATTCTATTGGGACCATCGAGATTGAGGGAGCTAGCGTTTCAGAGGAGGCGGAGTTCACGATGGGATAATGAGTTTCTTTTCGAAGTTGTTTAAAGAAGCGCAAGATTGGAGACCAAACTCGGTCGAGACGTATTTTGCGTATTTGTCTTCAGGGGAGAACGCATCTCTAGAGAAGGAACCTACTATTGAGGAGGTCTACGCAGTTATTATGAGTTTGAAAGGAGATAAGGCTTCAGGGCCCGATGGTTTCCCTACGATGTTCTTTCAGAAATGCTGAGATATCGTGAAGAAAGACGTGTTTAATGCAGTGAGTTTCTTTATGGAGAATGGAGAGTTCGAGAGTAGCCCTAATGCAATTTTTTTTGTTTTGATTCCAAAGAAGAAAAATGCAATGGACATTAAGGATTTTAGACCCATTAGTCTAGTGGGGAGTTTTTACAAGATTTTAGTGAAATTATTAGCAATTCGGTTATGGAGAATCGTCCATTCCTTAGTTTCAGAGCTGTAACATGCTTTCATTCAGGGAAGGCAAATTCAAGATGCTTTTTATTGCAAATGAAATTATTGGTGTGATCAAAAGTACGGGAAATTTCGCTATTATGTGCAAACTGGATATTGAAAAGGCTTATGACCACTCTTTTGTACATGATGGGCATAATGGGTTTGGGTCTAAATGGATTGGGTGGATTAAATATTATTTGTCGACGGTGAGAGTTTTGATTCTGATTAATGGGGCTCCAACGGATTTTTTTCCTACCTCTAGCGTCTGAGGCAAGGAGATCATCTTTCTCCCTTTTTGTTCATTTTGGTGATGGAGTTGTTAAGTATCTTCTTAACGAAAGCTAGGTCGAATGGGTTGCTTACGGGTATTACCTTGGATACAGAAGGTAGATCTCAACTGACTGTCTCTCATCTTTTGTTTACTGATGATTCTCTTGTATTTTGTAAGAACATGAGGATAATTTACTGCATCTCAGATGTATTCTGTTGTTGTTTGAAGCTGTCTCAGGGTTGCGAGTTAATTTGTCAAAGAGTGAAATTTTCCAGGTGAGTGAGGTTCTGATATTGCATGTTCTGGTAAACATTCTGCAGTCCCGGGTGGGCAGCTTTCCCACCACCTACTTGGGTCTTCCTTTTGGTGCTACTACGAGGGATCCCGGGATTTGGGACTCAATCGTTAAGCGTTTTGACTCCAAATTAGCTGGCTGAAAGGGGCATTTCTTATCCAAAGGAAGGAGGTTAACCCTTCTAAAAAGTATTTTCTCTAACTTCCCATTTACTTTTCGTCTTGCATTCATATTCTGTCTTTGGTGACTAATTTATTGGAGAGAAAAATGAGAATTTTTCTGTGGAGGGAAATAGAGGAGGGCAAGAAGTTTCATCTGATCAAATGGAGTAAGGTTTCCTCTCCGGTGCACATGGGTGGTTTGAGAGTTAAAGGAGTGAAAACTTTTAACAAGGCGCTCATGGGCAAGTGGTTTTGAAGGTTCTCGTAGGAGCAGGACAACTTATGGAGGAGAGTTATTGTGGCCATTATGGGAGATAAGGTCGATGCGTGGCAGTCGTCTTGGAGAGTCATTTATCGGGGTCGGGACATGTTCTCTAAGGGCTTGTTTGGTAGCCTGTATTATGCAGTACTAAAAACAGGACAATACTATTTTAGTATTGTCCGATGTTTGGCAAAAATATGGAGCCCGTACTAGTTAATACGGTGAGACTCTTTAGTCCCACCTACATGAGATAATTTAGTTCCCTCATTTTAGGGGGGATTACACCGGACTAAGAAAAACAAAGCTGTTTTTTAATTTATATCTTAAAATGATTTTTTTATTAAATTGATTTTTTTATTAAAATGATTTTTTTAATTTATATCTTACATGAATTTCATTCACTAACAAAAATAATTTATGAACTTTCGAAAGGTCCAAAATTAATTACTTATGACTTAATTTTACCAATTTTCAAAGTCATTTACTATCTTTTTCTTCCTTTTTTCTAAATTTTTAGAGCATCTCAATAATATGAGTGGTTCAGTAATCATTTATATATATTAAGTGACTTATTTTGTGTATTAAAAATTCAATGAATTTTTTTTCTAATTTCAATGTTTATCACTATCTTAAAGTTTACGGATATAATTGAATTTACATTTTTAGTAAAAAAAAATAGGAAATTTACGGTGATAGCATGAATTAGATAATTTATTTTATAGTTGAAAATGTAAAATAACATGTTAATAAATTTCAAATAGACTTTTGTGGATCAAATCATGACAAACAGTTTTACAATCTAGTACTATAACATGCCAAACATTGTAGAAGTGTTACAATTTTTTTAACTAATACAGCACCAAACACTTGAAAGTATTATTTAATCCAGTATAGTACAATCCGACAGATTTAGTACAGTACTATCTAGTGCTATCCTGACTGCCAAACGAGCCCTAAACGGGTTAAATTCAAAGTGGGTGATGGTTCATCAATGAGGTTTTCGTCGGATTATTGGTGTGGCGACACAATATTAACGGGTGAGTTTCCTACTTTGTTTAGTATCACTTCTGACAGAAAGTCTAGGGTTAGTGACTTTTTCATGAATGATGAGAGGACTGTGGTTCGGAACCCGACATTCAGAAGAGCTTTCAATGATTGAGAGTTGGATCCAATTAATAATCTCATGCAGAAGTTATAATCATACACGTTCACAGCTAATTTGATAGATTCGTTAGAATGGATAGAAGGTCATAATAGAGTTTTTTCAGTTAAGTCATATGTCAAGAGCATTGACAATAGCGCTAGCAATGTTACAAATTTTCCTTGGAGACAAATCTGGAAGACTAAGGCTCCCCCTAAATGTTCTTTTATAATGTGGACTTCAGTCTGAAATGTCAATCTCACCATGGATGTTCTGAAGAGGAGGGGCTTCTCTATGCCTAATAAGTGTCCTTTGTGTAGGAAGGAAGAGGAATCAAACGCTCATATGTTTCTTCATTGTTCTTTCTCGTCGAAACTTTGGTACACTATATTGGGATCATTGTTCATTGGGTTATGCTTGGAGAACCATGTAATCTTTTTTGTAGTTGGAAGTATGCTCGTAGCACTTCCATTAAGCCTTCTTTTTGGGCTAATGTCCCTTTTGCTGTTTTTTGGGGTATTTGGAGGGAAAAAAATTCTATGCTTTTTGAAGGGGGAGAGAATTCTTTTTGTAAAGTTTTTATATCTGTTCTCAGATGCCTTTTAGATTGGATAGAGTGTTTGTTCTCAGATTTTGATTCTGAAAAAACTTGGGTGAAGACGCTGATCCTTTGCTTTTCAATTTCTAGCTTAGAGTTGTAAATTCTCTTTGAGACTTTTGTGAATAATAAATAATTACATTTTACCGATAAAAAAATAATATAATGAAAAACTATGTTTTTTATATAAACGATTAATTGTTTATCCTTCACGTGATACGTATAGTGTGCTCTTCAAGCAGATTGCTACACAACTTCTTTATCTGGCAGAAGAAAGTGATACGGATGTAATAGATGGTGAAGAAACTGAGGTTTATGGTCATCTATAATTAAGGCGACGTCTCTACAGGAAGAAATATACTTAATTATGTTTTCCCTTGAGACTTTTATGAATAATAAATAGTTATCAATTGGGTGGTTCATCTCTTATATCAATTTAATTCATCTGACACTACTTCGGTGAAGCTGGTAAGAACTCGTGGCTGGAGATGAATGAAATGTTTTTTTTTTACTCCGAACTAAAGCTATGTAACATTAAGTAATCTGAATTTTAGAAATTATATCATCTATTTGTGTTCCTACAAATGTGTAGTTAAAATTCTTTTCTAAAGAGTCTGTTCTCACAATGTAGCAGATTTTGTTTGATGAGACATCTTACGATATGGACTTTAAATTGTACCTTAGAACATGTCATGTAGCTGAGAACTGACCAACCTTGCAATAGTTAAGATGTGAATAACAGCATTAGCAATTCGCAATTTCTCAGGGCTTACGTGATTATGAAATATTATGATGTAACTGAGAAAAAAAGGAAAGAATATTGCTTTTTGGAAATACATGTCCTATTATGTTTTTAATTCTTTTAAACATATATCTCTAATCTCTAATCCATTGAAAGGGACAATTCTGAGAAACATTCAGTTTTCAAAACTAATCTTCTACTAATACCGTTAACCCTGAATTACCCCTCTAAATGACAGCTGTCAAAATTTAATTTACTACTACTTACGAACAAAAGAAATTCTTATTTTTTTTAATCGGTGCAAGCTCTATAGACACAATCTATTACTCCAATTTGATAACCGTTGAGGAGAGAGAATCGGAACACTTCATATCACCCCTTAATTTGAACCAGAAAACTATAATGCTCAATGGATTTACTACATCTGTGTAGTATTGTTTCATTCAATATATATATATATATATATATATTACAAACGTATCATAAATAATTTAATACATCAACACACAATATTACAATTATTACTTCATGTGCTTTGAACTCTTTCCAATTCATGCAATATATGGCCCCAGACTCACAGATTCATTCGCCAGCCTTCTCAATTCTCACTTATTCTGCCCAACTTTCCAAATACATCTACACAAATGAGAGGGAGAAAAGCAAATACAGAAAACCAGCCCACAACTTCAACCAAACAAATAATGTGAGTTGCATTCATAATATGGATAGTAATCTCATCAAAGATTTATCTGCTTACCAAAATGACGAGCATCAAGATTAGGGTATTAAGGAAAAGCACGGTGGAGACCTACCACGATAAAAAAGGTGATCTCAATATAATGAAATTAATAGTTAGTGACATTGAGGTATGCAAAAAACACTTTTCATCTTCATTGTATTACATAAAGAGATTATGGCAATTCATTGTATTACTAAGTTACGATTTCATACAATACAAGTTACTATTTCATTTATGACACACTGAAGAGATCATACTGCATATCAAAGAATAAGGATAAGTTATTCTGTTAACCCTCAAATAATAAAGGAGACCTCAAATAGAAAGGAGATATTACTGTTTATCTGTATTCCATATTTATTATTTATCTGCACCAGAACAGAATCGCTACCCTAAATAGGGTCAGAGAATTCTGTGCACGCTATACAATGAAACCATTGAAAAGTTTAAAACTCTAATTGAAAAAGGCAGATCTTATGTCATTACGAATGGAAACGTACGACCAGTTAATCTAAATTATCTCAACGTGCATGAGGAAGTCGAATTGTCACTTACGTGGAATAGTCAAATAGAACTTATTGATGAAGCGACAGATTCAGAATTAAAGAACTACACCTTTTCGGATTTCATCAATTTCACAAATTACATCAATTCAAAGGAAATTATAGGTAAACAATCTAAAATGCCCAATTGTTATATTTTAATGTGTACCGATTATGATGTTACAATGTTTTACATACATTTAATATAACACACTGATAGTTTTCTATACTAGCCGTTTAACTTAATCACCATAAGTTAGTATAAATCCAACATAAAAAATAAGGTTATGCAATATACTTCTAGGCACAATCATCATAAATAGTTCAACTCATTGATTAGGATATTATTTATCTTTTAAGATAATCAATTTTTATATACTGAATTGGAATTGTTACTTCTTTAACTTTAGACCTATAAGCTTCAGAAACAAATTTATACATAAGAATGATAAATATTTTTAAATAACATAAATCCCTACTGTTTCTTTTATTCGAAGCTACAATGTAAACCAGCAAATATTTATAATATGACGGAATTTTATAAACTGATTATATTATAACCTATTGTAGATATTTTTGGTGTTGTTGTGTTAAGTGTAACGCGTGCCTTCAACATTCATGCACATGGGAAATGAGAAAGAATAAAAAGAAAAAGAGATGTTCTGCTTCTAGACAATCAATAATTACATGTTACCTATTTATTTATTTTTCGTTTTGCATAATTTGCATGGCTACTTATATATTTACATCTATCCCATCTATCAGGTTCAAGATGATAAAATTGACTTTGTAACGGGGATTTGACTATGACGAGGGAAATGAATTAGAGGCTTTAGTGCATACAACTCTTATTGTCATAGCTACACACCATTGCGCCGTTATTTTTTAAGGTATTTTAAATATGTTTTTTCCTTCTTTATTCATATATACTCACACAATAAATTAATGCATACCTCTTTATATTTGCATAGGAAGTTACATTGTCAACAACGACCACCACTAACATAACGATTAATGCATCACTAGAGGAAGCAATATCTATAACAAAAAGTTAATCCTAGAGAATATATCAAAGTTTGAAGGAATCACTTTATGTTATTATATCAATAAGCTAGAATCACAAGTTTAAAAATGCTTTACACGTCAAGCATGTGCCCACATTTGTAATTACCGTAAATAATTGAAAAACGAAAACTACCTCATGCTTTATTTAGTATATTGTCAATAAATGCTATTGTTAAATTCTTATAACACATTACTTGCAATCATCAATTGAAAGCACACTAACAGTGGACACAATAGCGTAATTTAAAGGAAAATCATTTCAATTCTTCTTCTGTTATATTATATTCTTATACTAATATATTATACTTTAAGGTTCAAGCTGTTATAGAAAAGGAAGACCTTCAGAAGCTGATTACTCCTTCAAAACGACTTCTTGAGGCCCCAATTGTATGCTTGGAAGATATAGGTAGAATAACTATTCTGTGCATTTGAGGGCAAAATAACAAACATACAAAACAAGGAAAATCCATGATTTGAAAATTGTATTATGTGCAACGACGTGGTTCATCCACATGACATCAAAGAAACAACATTTTGTCCTCAGTGCAATAAAGATGATGCTACATTCACAAGAAAATACATGTTTAGAACTATTGTCACAGATGGAATCATTGACACCAACATAAATTTATTTGACTCTGCTGAATATTTAGTCGGTTGCATCATGTTAGGCTATTCGAAACAACTTTTAACGGTATATCTAATCTAATTCATATTTTCATAAATGACCCATTTTATTACATTCTTCTACTACTACTTAACTTATTAACTTAATTTGTTTCTTCCTTATAGTGTGATAAAATAGAAAACATTACATACTACCCGAAATTTGATCTTGGCAAAGGGAAAGAAGTATAGGTTCTTGATAAGAATAGACAAGAAACGGGAACTTGATAGGAAACTTAAACACTTGGTGACTCAAGACATATACAAAGTAGACAAAGAAGAGCAAGTCCATTACAAAAGTCATGCAAGAATACTGAAAAAACCAAAAGTAGAAAAATAAACACATAAAAAACTAAAGAAAAAACTTTTAATATTTCAATTTGATTAGGTTTTGATTTTTCAATGTTCAGTTGTTATTGTAAATGGGGTTTGGTAAGATTTTGTTTTTTCAATGTTTAGATGCCTTTCTGTAAATGGTTTAACGTATTATTCTTCAGACACTTTTATATGTTCTGTTTGATATTGTTGCTTTGTAATTTTTTTTTCAGAATTTAGATATTGTAATGCATCAAAGGCATGTAATTCTGTATTAAAAGTGTCTTGACTTATGTTGCATTTTTAGTTATAATTCCATCTATTCTAACTTTTACATTATTGTTATAATAATAGTTGACATTCTGTTGAATCTGATAATAATGAACTCTCATAGAAACTAATAACAAATATCAATCAATTAGATTGAAGATAATCATATCTCTAAGAAAAAAATTATCCTAAAGCAATGTGGCTCCCGAACCTTCTCCAAATTATTATAAATGTTTGAATTTAGAATATGCAAAAGACAGACTTCATTTAGCTAACCAGAAGATGAGTTAAATATAAAGGAGTATACCAAATAAAATCACCTGAACAACAGCTTTTTCATCATCAACTTCGAGGATTTGTTCACGTCGGATCGTCCCATCTCATAGACGAATATTAACTATTTCACTGAAATAGCATATAAGTTTAATTCTCCACTCTGAAAAAAAAAACATTTTAATCCCAGTTTTTGAAAAAAAAAGGTTGAAAATTCTCCAAATTTATTGTGTAAAGATATTGTAAAGTCAAATATTATGCAACTATTGATAGTTATTTAGAAAGTAATTTTTTAAAAAAAGGATATACAACTATCCATTTTTAAATAACTTCCCACATTGTATGAAATATTAAGGGACTTATACCTCCTCACAAAAAACTACCCTACACTTTCTAGAATTACATTGTAGAATCTACAATTTCTAAAGAAATCAACAACAAATACTGCATATTTTGGAGAGGAGATATTTTGGAGAGTAGATATTGATCACCGTATCACAATCTCAAGCAATATCGAAGTTAACGAAAACAGAAGAATAGATATTGCTAGGCCACTATCACTGAGTAAGAAAAAAATAATAAACAAATGACTCTTCATTTTCGTAAACATGTTCTAAAGTCTAAAATCATAATATCTACATACCTGATCATCGCAGGAATTCCATTCCAGTGCATAGGGCTTCTGAGATACAAAACAAATAATGAGTTACTCATGCACATCTTATCCCACAATTCATTGAACTAATGAAGGGCTTCAGATTATTTGAGTATGTAAACACGTTACACGTTACACTTTCTATTCTCTATAACTCTTTCTATTTGTTATCTTAAATACAATTGCATTTGATGTATCTTAGCTTATTTCGTTAAACATATACTAGGAAAGCATGATTGTTTCAAAAATAAAAAATGAAAAACAGAAGGGAAAACTATTAGAATCTCTGTTAGAGGGAACAATATATTTATAAATATTTATAGATATGTACATGCTAAAACATATCTACAATAACTTTGGGAACCTAAGATTTGGAAAACAACTTTAAGAAGACACGAGTTGGATTTACTATTTAAAAAAAACACGTGTTGTTATGTTTTAAAGTACTCTTGAATTTATTAAAAACGAAAAGACTATTTTTTGTGGGAAATTAAAACTTAATTAATTGTGCAACAATGAATACTAACAAATTTGACATGACAACACTACTTTCAATATATGACAGCTTTCCCCAATATATAAAATGTGTGTTTTCATTTCATGATATTAAAGACTTCAATTTATTGAAAACCAAAAGACTAATTTTTCTTGGGAAATTGAAACTTAATTAATTGTACAATAATAAAATACTAACATATTTTACAAGGCAACACTACTTCAATATATGACATCTTTTCTCAATACATAAAATGTGTGTTATCATTTCAAGATATCAAATAGATTAAAGACTTCAAATTATTGAAAACCCAAAGGCTATTTTTTCTTGAAAAGTTGTAAGTTAATTAATTATACAACAATAAATGACAACATCTATTGAAATTACAACACGTCCAACTGAAAATTTGTTAAACAATTTAATTATTATACAACCAAAAAAATTGAATATGTGACATTGCAACAATCATTTCAAAAAATCCATGGAAAAAAGTTAAATAGTCTAAAATTATTCTGTAAACATGCAAGTTTAGACTAACTATAATAATGGACTAAAATGTGCTTTTAGACGTTAAAGAATGAGATTCTATTATATGTTTCAATATGAAAAATGCAAATATATTAAAGAGAAAAAAAAAACACTCTAGACTCTAGCACAAAGATTAAAAGAATGTCCAACAAGAAATGAAGTGCAGATTTCTACTGCTTAGTAGGTTAAATTGAAAAGATGCAATTTCAAACAAACAAAAGACATTGACAGATCAAATAAGCTAAAAGAAAAAGAATTCTCCACATCCACATCCTTCTGATCTTCTAAATTCTTGATTGTACTCCAGCCAAACTTCCTAATGCATCTACTCGCGGCTCCATAAAATCCAAAACAAAATCACAAAAGCTCTTGGATTTAGCCATTTAAGCTCAAAAATTGAATTGATGCCCTTCAAACATCTTCCAAGCAAAGACAAAATATGTATATGTAGATGCAATGGAACAATACTTACTCATCCTTATACTGTTGAATTTCACCTTCTGGAAATTCCCCAGATGGAAAGAGATCAACTACAGGGATAGTTGGTGGATCAATCTGTTCTGGTATTGAAACAGATACTCACTTGCTTTTGTTTTTCTTCTTTGTCCCTTCTGAATCAATGGCAAAATAAAGATGCATAGAATATGATATTGGTAGAACATCAGTAAACATAAGCAACCATCTAAAAATATAACTATCACGATCCTACATCAAAAGAAAATCTTTTATGGATTAAAATATGAAAGTTGTTACAGATGTGTTTAAGGGGGCAGATAATCTAACTAATATATTATTTGATCTTTCAACTTTAAGAAATATTAATATTTATGTTAAATATAGAAGAAACTAAAAAAAGATATTTAATCTATACTAAACAGTAGTAATATCTTTTTATATTATACTAAGCAATACTAAGACCCCAAGTTTAAAAGAGAAACACTCAAGTCATATATTCAGACAACTCATAAATCTAATTAAGAAACCTTACAAATCTTATTTCTGAGATAAGACTTCATATGTCTTTTTAATACATAAACTCCTACATAATGAGAGTTATAAGCAGATACATATCCACTAATGAGAAATTAATACAACATGTACAATATTATTCATGCCCACGTGTCACACTAAGATAACAAAGAAAGTTTAATTAAATAAAACAACCAAAACAGTAACTACCAATTCTATAACAATATGAGCAAGAAATAAATCAAATTTTCTATATTATCTGAAATAATGAAAGTCCAAGCAAGCCAAGAAACTTTACACTATCACGATTAACTCAAACAATCGTTTAAACTTCTTCAGTTTAAATGCTTTTAAAACACCACTAAAACTTTTTCAAGAATTTAAGGAATCAATTCTATTGCCACATGACAATAGAGTAAGAGAAGGATGAACAATTAACAAATAACCGAGCCATTAACACTAATGAGATATAAACTCAATTTGCACAACAATGAAAACAGAATCCCCCAAAATCTAATACATAACAGCAGTAAGCTAGCGCCTTTGGTATACGGAGAGGATTTTTTTAAGGCATATTCACTAATCTTTACTAATCTTTCGGACATTTGGTTCTTCCTCCTGCCAAAACATGATAGTGAATTTTCAATAACAGAAAATATAGAACAAGATTATAATGAATAATAGACCAAAATAGAAACTAATCGAACGAGGAGTTTATATGACACTGACACATGAGACTCTACTTATAAAGTAAAAATTTCCAACAGATGATGGTGAATTTTCTAGAGGTTCATACATTGTACCTCTGGAAACAAATATTAAACAAGACTAAAAATATTATCCTAAATATTCATTTGAGATTCAGAAATCTAAACATCATATAAAAAATGCAACGGGCGGTACAAAATCTAAATAAATTAAACATAGTTAAACACTTAAATTAAATCCTACATGCAATAAGAACTAAAAACCCAACAGACCACAGTCAAAATAAACATACTGAAAACAGGACATGAACCAAAAAGGGATATGAACACAGATTCTTGTAGTTCTCCTTGAAAAATCCTTAAAGTGAGGTCAGGCCTATCTTGTGGGAATTGTCATTCTCTTAGTTCTTTTATTTCTTTGCATTCTGAATTGCAAGTCATTGTTATAAATAGGTCAGGTTTTCTAAAATGATGTACCAAAGCCATTGCGTCTAGATAACTGTCGACGCATATCTCTTGGTCCTCCAATAAACAGGAAGATTAATACATCTCATAACTTTGTCGCCTCTTGTTTCTCCAGTATTCACAATATCAACAATGCCTTTATATAGCTCCGATCTGATATGAGACTGTTGAGTCTAATAAAAATCAAGTCGTGCTGTCTCAAGTTTGATATACACGTCGACAACGTATTGTTGTAGAATTCTTCCAGCCAAAAGAAGGATTGATCTTGATGAAGGCCTTATCTGGAGCTTGTAGTAATAATACTCTCTACATGATACTTTTGAAGCTTCACATTTCGAGACGCCTATCAATGACATTGATACCATTGGCAACCTTATTACTGTTTTACTTACACTTGAAAAATTGAGCGGTGATAATTCCATAAGATGGAAATCCAACTCGAACATGTTGTTAGCTTATGAGCATAATGAATTTATTCTTGCTGAAGAAAGTCTTGAAAGGCATGCAGTCAATACTTGGATTATTGACACTGGGGCTACCATTGGGGGCGATGTATACGTTAGCGATCAAAACCCTCCTCCTTCTATTGTTAGTAGTAACAAAAGGAAGAAGAAGAATGGTAAGAACAAAAGCAAGAATAATAATGAAAAGAAGGCCAAAAGGTCAGCCGAGGGCGAGAAGAACAATATTAGCAATGAACTTGAAGGAAAATGTTTTCATTGTAGGGTTGAAGGTCATTGGAAGAGAAACTGTAACAAGTATCTCTCCGAGCTGAAAAAATAAAGGTAAATATGATTTACTTATATTTGAAACTTGTTTAGTGGAATGTGATTTGTCATCCTGGATACTGGATTCAAGAGCCACTAACCATGTATGCTTAGTTATCAATTTCATTTCCTTTCGGCCAAAATGGCTGAAATGTTTCGTTTCCGGCGAGGAACCGAAACGAAATAAAGGGTTATAATTTTTTGCCCAAAATTTCGGTCTGTTTTGGCCGAAACACTCCTATGAATTTACGTTATTTTAATTGAAGTTATTCTCAACATGTTTCTTTTGTAGATGTATGGTGGGATCAATTGGTGGAGATACTCCTGAATTACAAAGTTTAAAGAGGATGATGATGATGAAACTCAAACAAATTAGTTATGATGTTAAACATTTGTGTGCTTCATGATGATAATACTATTTAATATGATGTTTTTCTTGAATTTTAATGTCACTAATATGATGTTTTGTTGAATTTTAATCGTAATTACATATTATTTACATGATAGAATCTATTGATTCAATTTTTTTCTTAGTTATCTTATATATTTATATATAATATTATTTTAAATGACAGAAATTTTTTTCCAAAACGGCGCACCGAAACACTAAAATATCTTAAATGTTTCCTTCTTTCAGAAAATTGAAACGGACACCGAAACAATTTTGACTACTATGCGTGTATGTTATTCTTTGCAGATGCTTGATTCGTCAAGGGAGATGGCTGATGGCAAGGTAATTACGAGAGTTGGCAGTGGTGTGCTCGTGTCAGCGAAAGCATTGGGGACAGTCCGCTTTTAATTTTGAAAATAATTATTTAGTTTTGAACGATATTTATTATATTCTTGAATTTTTGAGAAATTTGATTTCTCTTTCGTTATTGCATGAACAATTTTTTGAAGTTTCTTTAATTAAAATGAGTTGATTGTTTTTAAGAATGGATTCAATATTTGTCATGCAAAAGTATCGAACATACTATATATATTTAAACCGACTGAACACGTGTTAAATAATCCTGAATTATTTAAAGTAGTAAAACTCAAAAGTAACAAACATCAAAGAGTTTCCCATGATGATGATAACACATATATTTGGCATTATAGGTTGGGACATATTAATCTAGACAGGTTAAATAGGTTAGCAAAGCATGATGTTTTGAGAGAACTAAAAATTGGAACTCTTCATGTTTGTGAATCATGTCTAGAGGATAAAATGATCAAGAGAACTTTTACTGGAAATGTCCAATGAGCTAAGAAACCACTTGAGCTAGTGCATAGTGACGTATGTGGACCGATCAATGTACAAGCCAGAGGTGGGTATGAGTATTTCATCACTTTTATTGACGATTACTCAAGATATGATTATACTTACCTAATACATAGAAAATCTGAAAATTTTGAAAAGTTTAAAGACTTCAAAGCTGAAGCTGAAAAGCAATTAGGTAAATCATTGAAAACCCTTCAATCAGATCGAGGTGGTGAATACTTTGATTTAGAATTCAAGGATTACTTGCTGGAGTATGGAATCTTATCCCAACTCACAGCACCTGGGACGTCACAGCAAAATGATATTTTAGAAAGGAGAAACCATACTTTGTTGGATATGGTTAGGTCGGTGTTAAGCTACTCACATTACAAGAATTGTGTGCTTTAATAGCATTAACGCAATTAAGGTGAATTTTAACGCGGGGCGTGGGGGAACAAAAAATTCCAAACCCGTCTAATTAATTAAAATACATTTGAACCCTTTTGTTCCAAAGCCACTTACTCTCTCATAGCTCTCTCTTTGACGCTCACAAACTCTGTGAGAAACTCACAGCGCTCTCTTCGACAAAGCTCTCTCTCAACCCCTCTTACATGTCTCTCTTGCAACTCTCTCTTTCAGCTTTATGTCACAGATTCTCTCTCGTAGCTATCTATCTCTGAGCTCCCTCTCAAAGCTCATTTTCTTAGCTTTTTCCAACTTTATCTCGCCACTGGCTCCCTCTAGGCTATTTATTTTAGCCCTCTCTCTCGATCATCTCTTTCTAAGCTCTGTATCGCAGATTTACCTCATCGAACTTCTCCCAGTCCCAGCTACTCTTTGTTTTAAGTAAATCCCTAATTCCCATTTGTGACTTATCAGTCCTTCAATTTTTTGTTAAACATGCTTTATTGTTACTGGCTTTTAAATGTAGTTTTTTTGTTATGATCTATTATGAAACAAAAGCAAGCAGAGAGCCAGAGACCCACAACGGAGAGGAAGGGATGGCTGTGTTTTTCTCACATTCTAAAACTCTGTTTTACTAATTCTATTAGGATTTTCCTTATTTGAGTGCTTTATTTATTACAAGCTTTTTCAATGAAACCTAACTTTAAGTTATATACATCACCTATGATTATTGTCTTCTTTTCAATTCCAATTTTCGTTCAGCTCTCAAACTTGGTTTGCTTGGTTATTTATTTGTAAAATAGACTGGGCTTGACATAAATATGATTAAAGCAATTAATAGGCTCTGTTATTCTCCATTAGACTTCTTGATGTGGTTATGCAATCTATACTTCTTCCTCTTGTTTGATTATTTATGTGTATTCAGTATTTTTGAAAAAAATTAAAAATGTTTTTATTTCTAAAACCCAATTTCTATGAGTTATGCTTCTTTTGATGCTTAAATGCTTGATTTCGTGCAAAGTTAAGGTTAATTTTTTTGTTATGTTGGATTTCCCTTTCCATGCGTGGTAGTTTCTCTATGTGATAGTCAAATTGATTGGGGTGAAAGATAAGAGATCTAACTAGTATGCTTTCTTGCAGTCATCGATCATGAAAATAATTTGAGATGATTACACAATTTATATCATTTTCTTATTATGAAAATGTAATCTGCCAACGTAGGTATATATTATGACAATGAAATATGTGTATCATTTCTCCCTTTCTTTGCGTTTTATATAAATGTGAATGAGTTGATGAGTGCTGATAATTGTTTGGATGTATGAATTGGTTATTTGCTAGGGGTAGACTTGATTCTAGTGGTTTTCTGTGTGAGATCTGTGACAGCAAGAAGCATCGCTTTCCAAACCTCAGATGAAAGTTAGTCCCAATATGACGCTTGTAACTGCAAATCAGTTCATCGTTCATATAATTAGCATGGAAATAAGATGATATTGAAATGGGACAAGCAACATGTCTCACGTTTCCTTCAGCTTCTCATTCTAGAAAATAGGTTGTTTGATAGATGCAATGTTGGTAAAATGAAATATGAAATTATATGGTTAAGCAGTATCTTTTGTCAGCAAAAGTTAAGTGTCTATTATCAATGTTGATTCTTATTTCGTTTGCTAAATTCTTAATATATCTACTTTGCAGGAGAAACTAATAGAAAATTGCTTGAATCCATGGTGAGTAAAGAATTTTGTTAGAATGAGTTAGTTGGTACATGGTCGATAATTGTCTCTTCTAGGAATTAATACAATGCAGGTCAAGTTGGTGTAATAAAAGCTGTTAATGTTCTGTAGGTTTTGGATCTTCCCATGTGATTATGAAATCTCTGTTCATATGTTTTCTATTTGTTTTGTTTATAGTGCTTTCATATTGTGAATCAACTCCAGTAATTTTTCTAGGAGCCAAATGAATTGTCATTGTCTAGTAAAATGACTTGGTATTAGTTCGCTACTGTAGTTTGGCATTGTACTTGTTTTTACAAGTCTTGGAAGTAAAGGGTTATTCTGTGGACTTTGGTTATACTGGAAGTGGTTTCCAACTTGATGATGCTTTACTTATCATGTATGTGTGTGCTTGTTTTGTGTGCAAGTTTTCTTGGAAATAATGTTCTTGCATACTTTATGAGGATTTGTTTATAACCAATCCATGCTTATAATCTATTTCATTTTGGTATTTCTAAGCTATATCTTCATTATTGGTGAGTTGAGTTTTTGTTTTACTTTACTTTTTTTATGTTTCATTTCATGCTTCTTTTTCTATAAACTTTTTCATGTAAAGGGTTTGGCATTAATGGATAGTATTTTTTATGAGACAAAGTTTCAGTTAGCATCCTTATCAATGTTATAATATTTGATTAAAATCGTCGAAGCACTGATGTTGATGTTTCGTATTTAGATACCTTTTATAAGATATTAGTTTTATAGGTCTCATAATTTTTTTTATCAATGTTATAAGTGCTACAAGTGCCACTTACTTTGACAATACCACAACGTCTCTATTGCCATATGCCAACTCGCCGAGGTCTAGCACAAATATGATGAATACACCTTCTCCCCAACAACAAACACAACATCAACATCAATAGCAACAACATCAACAACAACAACTAATACAACAAGGCAAAAACTGATGTAATTACCTCACCAGCAGTAGCTCATTTTTCAGCAACAGTTTAGGCAATCTTCTATGCAACGACTAGGACAGGTGTTATGCTTGCACTCCCTTTTCTTTCGATAGTTTACTGGCACTCCAATTTATTAGTAATTGAAAGCGATTGAATGTTTTCAAAATTAACATGATTGACGTTATCTTTTGAATGTTTACTAATTTTTTGTTGCCATTGGTATTTTTTTACCATAGAAACAAGAAGAATATATTAATGATAAATATTTTGTATAAAGAGGATGCATTTTTGTACAGAACCTTTGATTTTGATATACGCAGTGGTGTTACACAAAGCGAAAGTACTGAAAATTCGATGATTATCTTTCAGAGAATGAAATCCTTGTATTGCAAATGACTTGTCGAGAGCAATCAAAACAACTCTTGAGACGTAACTTCTATAGCAGTCTCTACTCCTTCTCTCTCTCTCTCTCTCTCACACACACACACACACTCGCACGCACACACACACACACACCATAAGACAAAAATAAAAAAAGAATCCTTGAACTTGAGTTTCATAATCTTTTCATTTATTTATCTAGTTTCAGTGAAAATGATAGATTTATTGCATTTATTCCAATTAAATGATTGAAGCACAAAGTACCAAAGTACATAAAGTTTCATTAAGCTTGGTGCCCAACCAGGTTAATTGATTAACTTTTGCTTCCTAATATTTTAATTTTTAATATATCCTATATGCCTCTGGAGTTGTTGCTTAAACAATATTGCTTGGAATTTACTAATTTCTTGTTTCTAGTTGTCAACTAGCTTTGATTTGGAATTATTTTCATCAGTTTAGTGTTTTTGAAAGAGTTTTGATAGCTAATGTAATATATATAACTTCAATTTGAAATTGCTTCTTAGGATGGTAGTTCTTAAGTAGAAATATTTGGAGAATATGATATTTCAAATGGTTATGAGAAAGTCACAAAATTCTTGGATAATATGCCCTATGTTGAATTATATCCTGCATAGTAAATTCACATGAAGCTGGAGAGGTTTGACTAATGTAATGTTTTCACATTAGGATGCCATAATCTACTCTCTTTCTTAGACAGTTGTTAGTATTACCATGAAAGTGTTGCAGGATAAATCATTGTAGAGAGCCTATGAAGTGAGAAAACTGTTAGTTGTCTGTTGTGATGTCAATATAATTTTCAGTTCTCCTCAAAGTGCTATTTTGCAGGAAAGACATTGTTCGCAAAAAGCGAGCTTATCTATTTTTGCCACATGATTTCGCCAATGATTTCCCTGTTGCAATGTAGGTAGAGAGTTGCTTAAGCAACACATATAATCTTTTAACTCTTATATCTTTGGTGATAAATGAATATTAGTATAATATAATCTAAAACTTTGTGTTTATAGATATCAAATTCAAAACCAGAAACAAATATGTTGTTTCATTAAGCTTTTTTTTGTTTCTGATTTACTGCATTAATTTAGATTAGAAACGCAGTGAATATCTTGTTTGGAATCTTTCATAGAGTAATCATGGTTTGTTTTCTTTACAAATCACTACCCTCACTTAGGTCTCAACTATGTTAACAACACTACGCTCACTTCAAAACATCATCTACAACTATTTTCTAATGTTTTTCATGTATAGGTTCACTCCAATATTTTCTCTATATATAATTAGTTTTTTGTTTGGTTACATACACACTATATTTATGGATTGTTTTGAATGTAAATTTCAACTTTTCAACAAAGAAGATGCTAAGCAAGCCATGTTAAGGGTTTTCACAAGAATTAATGCAACTCAGGCAGCAACCTTGGCCAGTAATATAACTAACTAAGCTAATTATAAGTTAATGTCCTTAATTTCTTCTTTTTTAATTATTCTTGTATTACCTATGAAATATATTAATTGTATAAAAATTAATAAAGAAAATAAACTATATGCAGAGAATGATGGTCATAATCCTTCTTATGGATCAAATACTCAAATTGGTTCATTTCATGCAATGCAACTTGGAGCTACTATTATTTTTTCAGCTGGTAATGATGGTCCTAATCCTACTTTTGTATAAAATGTTGCACCTTGGAGTATTTGTGTTGTGGCTTCTTCTACTGCAAACGACACTAGTTTTTGAAGCTTCATAACTAGATTTAGAGTCTTACTAGATTTTAATCTTTCTCTTTAGGATATATTACTTTTGCTTGTTCTATGTAAAATATTTAATATGTATTTGTCATTTGGAACTATGATTTCTAGCGAACAATAGTCTATAACAATTTTGAATAATTAAATAAATGTTATGTGATTATGTTATTTTGTGATATTTTGTCAAAAAATTATTATTTTTAAGTTTGTACAATTGCGCAAATAAGTATGTTCGTTGAGTTAGTTATTCACAATATTTATAGCCTGAAAAGAATGCTATCAAATGTATTTTCACAACTTTGAAAAATGCAATGAAAGATATACCATGACTTTAAAAATCCTATAAAAAAAATTATCACAGCATTTAAAAATGTTGTAATAGGGTTATCATAGCACTTAAAAAGTGCTTTGGTAGGGATACCATAGCGTTCAAAAAATATTATGGTAGCGCTTCCATGGCATTAAAAAAGTGCTATGGTAGGGCTTCCATAGTGTTTAAATAACGCTATGGTAGGGCTTTCATGGCGTTTAAATAATGGTACCGTAGGGATATCATTGCTTTTAAAATGTTATGGTAGGGTTACTATAGCATTTAAAAAATGCTATCGTAGGGTTACCATAACGTTTAAAAACGTTATCATATGTTATAACTTTTAATAACGTTGGCTAATATTACGTTTTGAGAAACACTATGAAAACGCAATGATAGCATTTTTTGGCCGCTATCATAACATTTTTCTAGTGTAATGTCATCACTACCACTTACATTTTGGGGATATGCAGTACACACGACAACATACATTTTGAATGCAGTGCCTTCTAAGTCTGTAAGTAAGACGCATTTAGAGTTTTGGAATGGCTCCAAACCCAGGTTGCGTCATTTTCGTATATGGGGGGTCTCCATCTCACGTTCTTAGACCCAAGATTAGAAAGTTAGACTCAAGGTCTGAAGTATGCATATTCATTGGCTATGCTCTAGAGACTAGAGGTGTATACTTTTATAGTCACAATGATCAAAAGGTGTTTGTGTCGATAAATGTAACCTTCTTTGAACACGACTATATAAAAAACTATAAACCTCGAAGCAAAGTAGTTCTCAAAGAATCAGCGTCTGATGAGATCAGACCACCTTCATCATCAACTGATAAATGAAGAACCACAGAAATCACAGTTCCTGTTAAGGAAACCCCAGTGCAACATCGTAGTGGGAGGGTTGTGAGACAACCTATTCGCTATGAACTAGAGTCACATGTCCTAGTATCTGACATTGATAATGACGATTCATTATCTTATGAAGAAGCAATGGATGATCCTGAAAAGGAGAAATCAGAAATAGCAAGATGCCATGAACTAGAAAATAGAATCAATGTATTCTAATTCCATCTGAGAACTTGTAGATCTACCTGAAGATGTCAGGCCCATTGGATGTAATTGGATCGTCAAGAAGAAAAGAGGTGCAGATATGAAAGTAAAGACTTTCAAGGCACGCCTGGTAGCCAAGGGCTATACACAAACGGAAGACGTCAATTATAAAGAGTCATTCTCTCTTTTTGCCATGCTAAAATTCATTTGCATCCTTTTGTCCATTACTGCTAGTTTGGACTATGAAATATGGCAAATGGACGTCAAGACAGTTTTTCTAAATGACTCTCTTGAATAGAGCATTTATATGATGCAACCAGAAGGGTTCGTGAAAAAGTGCAAGATTAGAAAGTATGCAAGTTATTTAAATCTATTTATGGATTAAAACAAGTATCTAGATCTTAGAATCTTACCTTTGATGAGATTATTAAATCATATGGCTTCGAGCAAAATGTTGATGAAGTTTGTATTTATAAATACATAATAGACGTGATAATGGTTTTCTTAGTTCTTTATATTGACGATATTCTACTCATTGGGAATGACGTAGAAACTTCATCCAGGTAAATAAGTGGCTAGCTGATAAACATCAAATGAAAGATTTGAGAGATGCGAGCTATGTTCTAGGCATCAAATCTCAAGGGATATAAATAAAAGCTCTTTCCACTTTCTCAGGCGTTTTATATTGATAAGGTGTTGGAGAAATTCTCTATGAAAAATTTCAAGAAATGTCAACTACCAACCAAACATTAAATTATCCTCTCCAAGGAGCAATGTCCTAAGACACCTCAGAAAGAAGAGGATATGAGAAAGGTTCTGTATACTTCAGTTGTTGGTAGTCTCATGTATGTCATGTTATGTACGAGACCATACATATGTTATGAAAGTGGGAATTATCGGTCATTATCAATCGAATTCAGGTTTGGAACATTGGATTGCAGTAAAGTACATTCTCAAGTATCTTAGAAAAACGAGAAACTATATGCTTGTTTATTCAGATGGGGACATGAATCACATCGAATATACTGATTCTAATTTTCAATCAGACAGAGATAGTCAAAAGTCAACTTCTGGATTCGTATTCACCCTATGTGGAGGAGTTACAGTCTAGAGAAGTATCAAACAATCCAGCATTGCATATTCCACTATGGAAGCCGAATATATAGAGGCTTGTGAAGTCGTGAAAGAAGTTGTATGATTTAGAAAGTTTTATGTTGATATGAAAGTAGTTCCTGATATGGACAAGCTACTACTCTTATACTGTGACAACATTGGGGTGGTAGCTAATTCCAAAGAATCAAGGAGTCACAATAGGGGAAAGTACATAGAGAGGAAATATCATCTTGTAAGAGATATTGTGCATCGAGGGGATGTGAGTGTCATGAAGATAGCGTCAAATCAGAACTTGGTTAATCCTTTTACCAAGAAAATTTCTACGAAATCATTTGAGGGTCATATGCATAACATGGGTTTGAGAGATATGTCATATTTGCTCAAGGGAAAGTGGGAGATTGTTTGGGGTTATGTTCTCAAAGCATGTGTATTGACATTTTAATATGAAATTTAATGGAATTATACTTTTCTAGTAATTGTTCTTCTAAATTATTTTAAATAATTTATATAAATATCTGAAAATTTCATATTCATTAATGAGACTATGATCGTATATTAGTATGAGAGGATTAAGATCATAGATAATGAATAAAATTATCAGCAACGTATTAAAGTATGAAATTTTTAATGAATGATTGTTAGTACGGTTCACTAAGCATTATGAATGCATGTTATCTAGATCTAGATCATTGATATGGATAGACATCTTAGGATCAGTTTGATATTACTCTAGCTTATCAAAAAAACCATTGTTAGTTGTGCTATGAAAAAAATCAGGTGAATCATAAAGCAGTTAGTTGTTTGGTAAATGTGTTGTTTAAACACAATATACATTATAAAATAAAAGCATGTGTTTGGTAAATTTAAAATTTAAAATTATTGTTACAGTATATTTTACCAAAATAGACATAGTTAAAAAATTCTTTAATAATATAAATATCAAAGTTCAAAAAATAAAAATTTATTTTTTATTAAAATTCATGAGTCATGCCTATACATGACGTAATAATATATACTAGATATGTACAAACTGTTCACCAAAATTTCTTTTATTTTAAAAAGAGTCTAACAAAACATTAATTACGATCACCATACCCTCATTAAACTTACAACAATTTTATCTCACAAAATTTCTATATATCGTTCTCATTATTGTAATATTACATGACTATCAAATTCAAGGTGACAAAATTTACATCATCATAGTCCATCCCCTCCCCTTTTTCTGAACCGTAGCCCTCACAAAGTTCAACTCTCAATCATCTTTCCCATCTCATCTCCAAAAACCTATATTTTGAACTATAATCCCATGAACCAGTCGACTAATCAATAAGCATGGAACAAATCGGTACTAACGATTTCAGAATAAAAACTTAAGAACAAAACTTTCAATATAAAATTTAAGGTCCAAAAAATTCAGAGCAAAAATTCAAAATCTTGTAATATTTGGTGGATACCAACTGTGGATTTTGACTTGTGATTTTGAAACGAATATGATTTTGTGGCCAAAAGTTTATCAATGTGCTTTGTGAAATCGATTTCTTGGACTTTTGATGTGCTTTGTGGAATTGGTTAAGTTGTAAAAGAGAATGATTTTGTTAAGGGTATATATGGTATTCTAAAATAAAATTAAGAACAATCAAGGAAATATAACAGACTCTTTTTAAAGGGCGGTAGACTTTTAGGGAAGCAACTTCTAAAAGCACATATTTCCTTACTTTTATAATTTGTTGTGAAAAAAGTGAGATTATTAAATAATCGTCTTATAATAAAATTTACCAAACACCTAAACATGCTAAAATTAAACAAGAATCACTTTTAATTACCCTAAAAGCAATACCAAACAGGATCTTAGTGAATGTAGTTTAGATAATAAGATTATATGTGACATGACCGATGTGAATTAATATCTTTACTAATGTACTGTTTAACATAAAGATTTATTGTACATCAATCTGATGATCATATATAGATCAGTCTGAATCCTTAGTAGTCATAAACTCTTATATATGTATACTGGATCTTTTGATTCACTCGTTAAAATTTGTTTGTAAAATAAGTTAATAATTTTTATTTTGGAGATTCAGTGACATAGATGACTGGGAAACATGATCTTATAAGATTTAGAACCCAAATTTTCATAACAGATCATATATTGGTTCTCTTAAGTGATCATTCTGAAAATGAATGGTTATTGAGCTTAAATTTATAATATGATTATAAATTAGTCATTCACTAGTGAATTAATGGTATTTAAGGATCAATAAGTAAGGAGAATGGTAAAATAATAATTCTGACCAACTCTAATTTACGAACCAATAATTGGAGGACAGAATTACGTGAAATAATTATATCAATGAACTACACGAGAATACTCTGTAAATATATTTTATAATCTCTAAGAGTATAATTCCATATTTTTAGTGGAGTAATAATGAAATTAATAAATAAATTTATTTAATTAAAGAGTTTAATTAATAATCTGGTTTATTAAAACTTAAGATTATAGGTCCATGGTCGTCAAGTCACATCTATACTACGTAGTCTAGGGTGTGAATATTTCAGGACATGAGATAAGGACCGACTTGCAAAAAGAATTTTTATTTTAGGGTAAGTACATAATTATGAGATAATTATATGTGATTAATTAATTAAAAATTAATTAATTAAATTATTTATATATAAATTTCAGAAACTACATATATATATATATCGATTAATTTTTTTATTATTCGATAAGTGAGACAGAATATCTAATTTGTGAAATTAGATACTTATAAATTATTATTAGATAATAATTTGAATAAACTAAATATGTTATTTGTGAACTAACAGATAAGTTAGTTGATAGGAATAATCAGATATGTTAATTTTGAATTAACTGATATCTAGATATTTATTTGATTAAATTAAATATTTAATTTGCAGTAATTGGCATGTGTCAATCACTGATTGAGAATCAGAGGTTGACATAAACTATTGTAGTACCACATGGCACTGCAGTAGTATGGGTGCAATACTGTAGTGTCACACGACACTATAGTAGTGCCATGGCACACAGTGTTGTGAGGCACTATGATAGCTCACAGCAACTACAGTGTCATGCGGTACTGTAGTTGTGCACAAATTACAGTGGGTCCCACTACAATGATAATTTTAAAATTAAATATTATTTTCAATTTATCCCTAAAAATCCGATACACCATTATTTAGAAAATATATAGATATTATTCTATTAGTCTCAGCATTGATTGAGAGTTGAGAACACAATTGCTATCATGGTAAATTTTCTCTGTGATTAAAAAGTTAATCAAAAATTCTAAAAGAATAATCATCGTATTTTCTCAGAGGATTACCTTACTAAATTAATCATTTTCAGTAAATCTCTAGATCTCATATGTTGAGTATATCTAAAGACAGAAAAAATATTTCTAAATTATTCTACATGCCCACACACATCTTGGTGCGCTTGAGGATTGACTTTAAAGATCTATGTATGGATCTCGAAGTCAATTGTTTGTGGGAATTCATGATCGTTGTTTTGCTAGGACGTTAGATATAGATTACAAGAGATATATGATTCATATCCAAGTATGTCTTAGATTTAATATATAAATATATAATGGATCATGATTGAAAAAAGTTTTCAATAAAAGTTTTTATTTTGGAAACCGTTGCATCGCGCTTATTTTCTTTTATCGAAAAGGATTTGCTTTTAGTAAATTTTTCAAAAGCCAACACGCCTCGCCGCGCCTGCACCCTGTTTTTCAACAATTGGTGTCAAAGCTCAAGGACAGACAATTCCTCGTATTGGCGTCTATCTTCCTCAACACGTGTTTTCTCACGGACAATTATATGTTATACTTTCACGTGGTGTTTCGATGCCATCGACAAAAATTTTGGTTACACCAAAGGATGTTAGACATAAAGACATAATCTGTACAAAAAAATATTGTATATAAGGAAATACTTGATGTTTAAATGATGTTTTCAATTATTATTCCTAAGTTAATCTTTTAAATTATAAACAAACTTGATTGTTATATAACAAGTCATTAAAAATATAATAAAGTAAAGTTAATAGATTCAGTTACCTAACATGTGCAACGCAGGTGAGAGCTGCGAGTTATATTAAGTTTAATTGAACAATTTATGTTTTAAATTTTCATCATTGTATTAACATGACTTTTTTGCAAAAATCAACCCCTACAATAACCATTTTGCATAAATTAACCCCTACACTAATTTTTTCTTACCCTGACCCCTGGCTCACTTGTCCTTCACTTTTTCACTTTTTTCCTTATTGCCATTTTTACAAGTTGTCTAATCAAATGTCAAGATCTACTCACTTAACACTCAAAACCTCCGTATCCACCTCATTTCTCCTTCTTCATTTTTCATTGTTTCTACTCATTCTTCATTTTCCTCTTCATTGTCTTCTTCATCTTCTTCTCCGTCTTCTTCATTCTTCCTGCAACAGCAAATGATTGTTAGTTCTTCTTTCTAGAACTTGTATAAGTTTTTATTTCTTCTTTCTGAAAAGTTTGAGTTTTTATGGGTTTTTCATGTTCATGAGTTTTCTGAGAATATTTATTTATTTTCTTCTTTCTGAAACATTTTTTTAAGTTCATTTATTATACATGATCACTACAAGATGATATTGTAGTGTAAACGAGGTCTACACGAGTACTACACAAGCCTTGTGTAGTCATCGTGTAGACTACAAGCAGGGTACTCAATCATTGTGTAAACCTCATGTACACTACATGATCATCGTGTAGTGCATCAGTAACTTCTTCAGCAGTTCACGAGCATCGTGTAACATCTATTACACTACACGAGGACTACATGATCATCGTGTAGTGTATAAGATGACCACATGATGATCGTGTACTCCTCGTGTATACTACACGATTACACTACACGATCATCGTGTAGGACCTATGACAGTACACAATGACTACACGATGGCTACACGATGACTACACGATGGCTACACGATTATCGTGTAATATTCAATTCATTATGCATTCTTCTTGTACTGACGTCTTGCATTGATATATATACAGATTTGTCTGAAATTTGAATTTTTGTAATCCATGATAGAGAGTGGGTGAAAAATAGTACAACATGTTATTTTAGTGGAGAGAAGACCAAATTATTAGAGATATCAACTAACTGCACTTACCACGAGCTATTGGGTATATTGCATAAAGAACTTCAAATAGACCCCTCAAAGTATGATATGTCTATCAAATTTTTTTATAGAAGCCATGTCCCATGCCCTCCTGCTGAAATTTTAAATGTTAGAGATTTCTGAAAAGCTTGAATTTTCAAGGGTTTTTCATGTTCATGAGTTTTCTGAGAATATTTATTTATTTTCTTCTTTCTGAAACGTTGTTTGAAGTTCATTTATTGTATAGGATCACTACAAGATGATATTGTAGTGTAAACGAGCTCTACACGAGTCTCATGTAGTCATCGTGTAGACTACATGTAGGGTACACGATCCTTGTGTAGACCTCGTATACACCACACGATCATCTTGTAGTGCATCAGGAACTTCTTTAGCCGTTCACGAGCATCATGTAGTATACATGATGACCACATGATAATCGTGTACTCCTCGTGTACACTACACGATTACACTACATGGTCCCCGTGTACACTTCATAATGGAACTACATGATCATTGTGTTGTAATCGTGTAGTCTACACAATCATCGTGTAGTCCTCATGTACCTTACACGATTACACTACACGATCATCGCGTAGTACACTCGTGTACACTACACGATCATCATGTGGTCACCGTGTATGACCTATTACATTACACGATGACTACACGATGGTTACACTATGACTACACGATGGCTACACTATGATTACACGATGGTAAACCGATCATCGTGTAATATTCTATTTCATTATGTATTCTTCTTATGCTAACTTCCTTCATTGATGTATATACAGATATGTCTGAAGTTTGAATTTTCGTAATCCATGATGGAGATTGGGTGAAAATGGTACAACATGATCTTTTAGTGGAGAAAATACTAAATTATTGGAGATATCAACTAACTGCACTTACCACGAGCTATTTGGTATATTACATGAAGAACTCCAAATAGACCGCTCAAAGTATGATATGTCCATAAATTTTTTTTATAGAAGTCATGTCACATGCCCTCCTACTGAAATTTTAAAAAATAGAGATTTACAGTTCTTTATTAAGGAGAATGGATCAGAATCACTTCAAACCCAATTATTTATAAGTACTAAGCCTAAATTTTTTCCATTTCAAAGCTCGGTTCCTGAAATCACAATGTCAAAACAACCTCAGGTTCCTGAAACTACAGAGTTATACCAAAGTTGAGTTCCTGAAACACAAATGTCACGACAACCTCTACATGAAAGCATTCCTCACTTTGAGAGTGTTGATCATTTTGAAAAGAACTATCATTATGATGATGTTTTTGGTCATGACGAGAATAATTTTTGAGGATGAGGATGTTGATGGTGATGGTGATGATTTTGATTTTGATTAGGGGGCGTATGATGATGCAATCCATGGAGATGACCATGATGATGTCATCAGTGGAGACGGGCGTACAATAATTTCAGACTTGAATACAGGTGGTGAACTCGAGACCACTTATCCATTGCCATCACAATTTGATTTGAATGAACAACGTTCTGAATCCAGTGAACAATGAGTTGATTTAAATCAGTTTATAATAAAAAAAAATTAATACGGATGTTTTGGACGGTCATAAATCTTGTCAATTAGGAAGAGCTGGATAAGATGTTTGACTTTCTTCCCGTTCAGATATACAAGTAAATGAGATAATCCCGCACATTTTGAAGCATGCCCAAAATGTTTTATCTTCAAATTTCGAATCAACTGGCTTTGATGTATTTGAATCAAACCTTGGCTCTCAGTTTTGGTTGAAGTTGATGGAAACAATAAGAGATGACTATGCCGTGGAAAAAATGTCTGAGCAAATTTTATTTCAGCTAGCAACTAGATGTGTGAATGATGTAGAAGCATACTGGATGCTTTGGTTGCTTTTTCATCGAATTCTGAACAGCGGGTACTGGTCAGGTTAGTAACTCAATCAAGTAGGATATTTTGCATTTAAATGCAAATTGATTATGAACTTTTTTTGCAGTTTGAGAATCTACAACTTATTGCTATCGACTCTTGTACATTTATTGTACAAAAACATCATTCTCGTCATGACAAAAAGCATCATCATAATGATAGTTTCTTTCAAAATGATCAACACTCTCAAAGTGAGGAATGCTTTCATGTAGAGGTTGTCGTGACATTTATGTTTCAGGAACTCAACTTCGGTATAACCCTGTAGTTTCATGAACCTGAGGTTGTTGTGACATTGTGTTTTCAGGAACTGAGCTTTGAAATGAAAAATGTTTAGGCTTAGTACTTATAAATAATGGGGTTCGAAGTGATTCTGATCCATTCTTCTTAATAAAGAACTATAAATCTCTATCTTTTAAAATTTCAGCCAGAGGGCATGGGACATGACTTTTATAAATAAATTTGATGGACATATCATACTTTGAGAGGTCTATTTGGAGTTCTTCATATAATATACCAAATAGTTCGTGGTAAGTGCACTTAGTTGATATCTCCAATAATTTGGTCTTTTCTCCACTAAAAGATCATGTTGTACCATTTTTCACCCAATCTTCATCATAGATTACCAAAATTCAAACTTCAAACATATATGTATATACATCAATGAAGGAAGTTAGTACAAGAAGAATACATAATGAAATGGAATATTACACGATGATCGAATTACCATCGTGTAGTCATAGTGTAGCCATTGTGCAGTCATCGTGTAATGTAATAGGTCATACACGGTGACTCCACGATGATCGTGTAGTATACACAAGTGTACTACACTACACGATGATCGTGTAGTTCCATCATGTAGTGTACTCGAGGATCATGTAGTGTACACAAGGAGTACACAATCATCATGTGGTCATCTTGTACACTACACGATGATCGTGTAGTCATTGTGTAGTGTAATAGATGTTACACGATGCTCGTGAACTGCTGAAAAAGTTATTGATGCACCACACGATAATCGTGTAGTATACACAAGGTCTACACAAGGATCGTGTACCCTACGTATAGTCTACACGATGACTACATGAGACTCGTGTAGACTTCGTTTACACTACATTAGCATCTTGTAGTGATTCTATATAATAAATGAATTTCAAACAACGTTTCAGAAAGAAGAAAACAAATAAATATTCCTAGAAAACTCATGAACATGAAAAATCCTTGAAAATTCAAGTTTTTCAGAAAGAAGAAAATAAAACTTATACATGTTTCAGAGTGAAGAACTAACAAGCTTTTACTTTTGCAGGAAGAGGGAAGAAGATGAAGAATAAAACGAAGAGGAAAACGAAGAAGTAGAAAAAATGAAAAATGAAGAAGGAGAAATAGGGTTGGTAGGAAGGTTCGAATATTAAGTGAGTAGACCATGACATTTGATTGGACAGTTTGTAAGAAGGATAATGTTGGGAAAAACAATAAAAAGTGAAGAAAAAGTGAGTAAAGAGTAGAGTAAGTAGAAATTAATATAGATGTTGATATCTGCAAAATCATCGAGTGGAGTTGATTTTCATAAAAAAAAAAAACCCAATTAGAAACGCGGGACTGCGAATTAGAAACGAATTCCTTTGTTGCTCCATTTTCAACATAACCCTTATTAACTTCTTTCACTCGAAGACAGTGAGCCTCGTCGCCTCCGCCATTCATAGACGCTGAGTGCCCTAGCCTCGTAGACATCGCCACCGCCACCAGCACTGCACCACCTCATTGTCGCCATAGTCTCCTCGTCGCCACAAACTCATCATCACTATCACCACAAAGCCGTTTCCATCATGAAGGTGAGCATCTCTTAAAGAGAAGTCGAAATCTCTCCATTCTCCTCCTCTTCTCGAAGCCGAAGGAGGCAAATGAGTGAGGGAGAAGTTCTACTTTTCTACAGCTAAAACCCTAGAATTGGAGCCATTGTTTGTCGCTCTTTAAGGTACGAGTTTGGTATATAGAGTACAGATGAATGTGTTTCCATCAAGATATCTACTGATATAGCCTTAAAATTGGAGGAAGAAGATAGATCTAGGGAATCTGTCAGAATATCTAGGGGAAAATAGAAAATAGTGATAGCAAGAAATATGCACTTCTATTTCATGATTTGAGACAGACTCATTGATCCCTTAGTGGTTAGATGAGGGGATTTTTTTTTCGCTAATATTTTCTTCATGCTTTGTTGAAATCCTTGGATCTTACACGCTTCTAAGGTTAAGTTCTTTCGGTGGCTTTTAGTCTCGAGGAAGGTGAATACTTGTGAGCTTCTGCAGAGGAAGCATCTGAAAACTTGCTTCTCCTAATTGGTCATCCTATTCGTTAAGAATGCAGAGTTACTAGATCATTTGTTTCTCCATTATCTTCTCTTTTTTTGTTGTGTAAGCTTCTTCAGGGTTTTTATTTAACATGGGTGATGTCGAGGGATGTTAATGTATGTCTTTTTATTACTTTTGCAAGGGGTATCAAGAAGAGGAAGAGGATTTCGGGGAGGGCAATCTTTTCGATTATATTGCCAAAAAGAAATTTGAGACTCTCCTAAGAAAATCAAAGGATGTTAGTTTTTTTGTGGGGAGATGTTAAGTTCGTTGCTTCTAAGTGGGCTTATATTTGAATCGTTTTTTGGTTCTCTCAAATTTGAAAGAAGTCGTAATACTCATTGAACATTGCTTATGGGTTGTTGTACATCTCTATATTATTTTAGTGAAAGTGATATATTTTCTTACAAAAAAACTTATTCCTAGCTCTTGGTAGTTGGTCTCTCTCATTCTCTCTCACTCCCTCTCTCTATTCTCTCTCTCGCCCTCTCTCTTTCACTCTCCCTCTCTCTCTCACATTCTTTCTCGCTCTCTCTCCCTCTCTTTCTTCTCTCTCTGTCCCTCACAATCTCTTCTTTCCCCTCTCTCTCTCTAACTCTCTCGCTCTCTCTCTCTCTCTCTCTCTTTCTCTATCTCTCTCTCCCCCCTCTCTCGTTCCCTCTCTCTCCTCATTCTCTCTCCCTCTCTCTCTTCTCTCTCTCATTCACTCTCGCCCTCTCTCTCCCCGACTCTCTCTCTCGCTCGATCTCGCTCTCTCTCTCTCAATCTGACACCTTCTAGGCAAAAGAAGGAATTATGTGTCAACACTTAGGTAGGCTTGCTGGAAAGAAATAGTAGGCTCTTTTGTCATAGTTATGCCGATTCATATTTTGTTTGGTCCAGAATTTACCATAAGTCTTCCCTGGTCCAGAATTGACTTTTTAGACTTACCCATATTTTGGTTATGTCGAATTGGATACTGTTATTATAGAGATTCTACGTAAATGGCATTTTGTAGCTACCCGTTACCCAGGTTTAAAACTGTTTATAGTCTTTAGCTCACAGCTAGTAATCTGAAACGGTATAAGCCACTGCTGAAGAAATTATATTCTCACGGACCTTGAAATTGCAGTTTAAATGTGATCACTGATCTCTTTAAACTCTGTATTTTAACCAACACATTATAGACTATATGTATTTTTGTCTTTTCCTCATCTTAGTTGTTTGTTGTTTTTTTCTTGCAGTCAGCCACATTAAGTGGAATATCATGGTACAACTTGTCTTCGGTGGAAATTGGTCTTATAATGAGTTCATAACTTATGGCACTTTCTTTTGTTCGCTTGATAAAGAAACATAAACTTATTGCACCTTATTTTTTTATTGTTAAACTTATTGGACCTTATTAGTCATGGATAAATTGTTATGCTTGATTAGGCGTTATTTTTTGCAGACTAGTGGTTCTCTTTATGGTGCCTTGATTGGATCTCTTTTGGCCTTTAATATTGCCGACTTTCTAGATGACTATGTTAGCATGTTGACTTGAGCACTTTGTATAGTACTTACAATAGTCATAATTTTGTTTTCTTCTGAAGTTTATGATGACTTAATAATGCAAAGGGAGTAGAAGGGAGTTGATTGTGTCTGCTTTGTTGTATCATGTTGGAGCTCTCATAACAGCAATAGCACCTGGCTTGCCTGTTATGGTGATTGGGCGCCTCATATTTGGCATGGGAATTGGACTGGTAAATTTGATCATTAATTATAATTATATATTTAATTACAAGGATCTATAAGTATTGGATTAAGATGCTTGGTATATAAAGTCTAAATATTCACCTACTTATGTGTGGGAAACGGCCCAAGATTAATTTGGTTAGTTCGAAAATATGTCTATAAAGGAATTCTCTTACTGATTCAAAACATATGATTCTTTTAGTTTGAGTTTTTGACATTAGTCATTTTGAATATTTCCCCAAAAGCGCATGCCGCTCCAACAGTCCAATGTATATTGCTGAGACATCCCCAAGTCAGATACGCGGTCAATTGATTTCCCTCAAAGAGTTTTTTATAGTTCTTAGGATGGTTGTAATTGCTTCAACCTTCGCTTTCTCCTTATTTATTAGGTGATATTTATTAGGTGAAAGCATGTGGGTTTTGTTTGTCAATTTTGTGGTTCTAAATTTTAGTTGGATGACGTTTAGTTCCTTCAATCCCAGGATTTCAAAAGATCTTCATTGTCTCGTCCACGACCTCATCCTCTCCCACCTCCTCTTGTGTGCACCAAGAAGACAACCAATTCCGAAGCTTTCTCAATTCACAAACATCTCTTAGTACACTATGGATTCCTTCGCCCTAGAAGGATTTTCTGATTTTTGAAGAAAATCCTTCGGGAGTGGAGTACACGGTCTCTTCTCGAATTTATCCCATTGCCCCGAGAGAAATGAGATGAATTTATCCCATTGCCCCGAGAGAAATGAGATGTGAATTTATCCCATTGAATCATGTGCTTGACTTTCATCTGATTTTTAGACTTTTGAAAAGAGTGACTATAGGGTGCATTGTGAAAAAAAATTAAAGTTTCGAGTGTTCGAAAATTTTGAAGGTCAGAGCGCCAATTAAGATTTTTATCAAATTTCTTAGAACATATTTCCTAACTATAGCTTGTTCACCACGTCTTTAATGGTGGACGATCAGAAATAGCTGCATTTTCCTCCCTAATTCTACACCAGGACCATGGGTTGCATCTCGTCTTTCTTGCTGACTTTTCTGATCTTAGAGTAGCATAGGTTTTTTTCCTCTCTAACTCTACACCAGAACGAACGGTTGCATTCATCTTTCTTGCTAACTTATCTCATCTTACAGTAGCATAGGTAATGAACTCCATAGAAGTGAATTGAAATGGTTGATGAGGAATGGGGTTCCTGTAGCGTAAATGAAAAATACATCTTGGTCAAATTAGGATATTAGTAATCTGATTCGAATGGGAAAGATTGAGAAAACACACAATCGAGGCCCGTAAACTTTAATCTGGCGCACATGGGTATCCCTTCCATTAAGGTGATTGGATAACACAGCAATTTGCAACATAAAAGTGTTAACAAAAGTTTCCCTGCGAAATTGTTATGTAATTGTTCAGAAATCTGTACAAGACTAGTTAAGATAAATTAACATACAAAATCCACACACGGTTGCAGTCGATATGCTTCAATAGTTAGACGTTACATATAACCAACTTGAAAGTGCAGTTCAAGCAATCTTATAAATGCATACTGGACAACTGAAAACAGAAACCTGTCTTCTGTCCTGGGTTAATTTATTATTGAATCTTGCTCAATAGAAAATTATGAGCATCTTTTTCAAATAGAGCGTACTTAAGAGTATAAACACTAATATTATGTCTGGGCAATTCATAAAATTTTCTTTTTTGGGTTCTGTTCAAGTTACATTTTCTATTATGTCTTTTTGTAGAAATGAACCTAGGATGTAATTTTTATCTGATGTTATACCATGATCTAGCTAACTCCAACGACTAGCTACCATCTTTATAACTTTGAATAATGACAGTCCGACTAGTGTATGGTATTTCTTTCTTCACTTCTAGTATTTCAACAGGATAGCCAAAATGCCAATGGATTTTCATATTGATAAAGATTATACCAAAGTGATTACAATTACAACAAGCTCTTGCAATCCTTAGTGCATTTGGTAAAAAATGAGGCAGAGATAAAGCAGGGAAGCTTGAACCATTACTTTAATAGGAGATCAAATATCCTGAAATCAACATACCGAATAAAAAACGGGAGAGAAGCATCATGCTAACCTGGGATCACTTCCAGACAATGATAAATAAACCCAACCAGTTGGCTTAACAAGTTCTGCAGTCTTTATTTCCTATATGTATTCACAAGTGCATAAGCAAATCATAAATTTGCACTAGGCTTGGGCAAAACTGTATTTTCTCAACTTAACGTGTAAGACTGAATAATCAGAAATCACCTTCAAGTTGTGGAAGCCATCCCCAGCACGGATAGATATCTTACTAGGTGTATAGCTCTCATCAAGCTTGAAATCAACATAGAGAACAATCATCTGAATATTTATACAATTTCCCATTAAAATAAAACCCTCAAGAGTTAAAGCTCAAACGTAGCTTCGAGACAGAAGGGCTAATTTGTATTGTAATTTTAAGGAGAATGAAGGAAATTTAAAAATTAAGAATGGCGGGTTTATCTTGATATGATTTAACTTGCCCTAGCTTGGTCAGAGCTTTGTTTTACTTTACTCCTTTTATACACATACTGATGTATCTATTAAAAAAAAACAATGCAAGTCCAGCTGAGAAAGAAGCAGGCATACTTGCAACTTTACTTTCTTCTGGAATTGAATGTTCACCAAATGAGGTTGCGCCCCGTCGGATCTGAGATAAACTGAAATCATTTGGCTTTACACAATAACACCCAAGAACAAACACACACAGACAGAAATAAATAACTGACTGCCAATAAGTTTCAAGGTTGTCGTCACGGAGAGCGAAGACACCATTGCCAGGTTTGCACGAGCTAACACTCCAGGCCGCCTTCTTGCCCATTTCTTTAAGGTCATCGTCTATCTTTAGAGTCTGATTTTCTCCCGTAAGCTTCATATCTTCTTCTCCCTCTGATGATTTCGTCGCCATAGGCTCACACTCCTCAAATGTTGCGTATCAAACCCCTAATTCACTCTTCAAACTTTGAGAGTACCTGCTCAAGCAATTAAATTTAGACATCAAAACCCCCTAAAAGTACCAAAACCATTGCGCTTTACACATTAGAATATTTTATCAATTTCACAATCATAGAAGACCAATAAAAAAAATTCAAGTGATTCTAATCTTAATGAGACCATGTTATTGGCAAGAATTCCGGAACCTAGTTTAAGTAGGTGTGATAAATATTCAAAGCTTAGTCTTTGCTCGCATTTAGATATCGAAAAATCTGTAAACTCATTTCTTGGTAAAAATCTTGTACCGATTTAATTCAAAGTTTATTACTTCAAGAATCGCCATTTACCATTTATAATATCTGTTTCACACTCGAACTGTGTGGACTCTTGCAAGAATATCACATTTGGTATAAACAACCCAAAATCAATTAATTTTATAACAACAATTTAGAACTTGATTCTTCAATAATATCAAATAAAACCAAGAAAGTCTTATTTAACCAAAGATTCCCTTTTTCGCTCTTTTGCTCTGTAAATACAAGGTGGTATTCGTTAATACATAAATTAATTCTCTAAACTCCCATACTCTCTAAGTGATCCAAGATTGAATGATTGAAATTCATCTACAAAAAGGAAATTACTCAATTAGATGACAAACGTTTAGTGTCCTCAATCGAAATCAAAATAAAACGTCAAAGAAAATTCAGACTTCACAATATATATATTCTAAAACCTCAAAATACATGTATACCCAAAAGCACGCAAAAGGACTTCCTGGTGAGCGCTCTCGAATTTCCAAAATTCTTTTCTTTATATAACATTTTGAGAAATAAAAATCAACGTTTGTTGAGGGGAAAGACCAAGGTTCGGATTTAGCTAAAACCCCTAATTAATACTTCAGGGGTGATTCTCTGAGAGAACACAACTTGAACTCCCAATCCCAACTAAAAATAATTCCGATTATTCTTGAACACTCTACTTTGAAGAATTAAAAGGAAACATAGAATAGTGGATTGAGGTTTGACTAACCTTTAAAAATTTCTTAAATCTGGAATTGTTCAAGAACTCCTCGACACAACTTTTTGTTTTTTTCTCACACGGAGGAGGAACGAGACCACAATCCCACAGAAATTATTACTCCATTGCTGCCAGCTATACACGTGCAGAGAAAAATGATTTTAAGTCTTATTTTCCCCTCCAAATGGCGACACAGAGAGGAGAACCATAACTATGCACGTTTTCTTTTGAAACCTGGCGGGCGAGAGACTAAGGTTGTTAAATAGAGTGTCAGGGGTGTTCACGGTTCGGCGGCCACCTTTCGAGAATTTTGTTTTAACGCATTTTCAACCTAAACGAATGCAGAAAATCAGACAAATTCATCAAATCTTAATCGTAAAATCGTTTCTGTATGAGAATCCTAAACGAATTCAAAACGAACCGTTTCAGTTCACCAAATCCTATACGAATCAGAAAATTACCAAAATAATATCTCAGAAAATCGTTAATCATTTTTTCTTTTCATCTCTATTCCTTTTGACTGATGAAATTCTTGAGCTAACATAAACGCACAACTAAAGGGAGGAAGGAGAAAGAGAAGGGAGGAGGAAGGAAGAAGAAAGAGAAGGGAGAAGGGAGAAGAGAGATAGAAACCCTGAGCCCAAGAAGAAAGAAGAGGAGAGAATTAACTCAGAAGAGGAAGGAGAAACAGAAGCAATTATGGAAGAAGGAGAAACAGAAGCAATAATGGAAGAAGGAGACAAGAGAAACAAGAAGAAAGGAGCATATGAAACTTACCTCAGATGTAGAGAGGAGGAACTTCGATTCTTGCTTCTCTTTCAGTCTTTCTCCTTCCTCTTCGATTTTGGGATGGAGAGGCCAAGCTTATTGATAGAGTAAATGAGCCCTAATCCCCAAATTTCCAGCCTTATATTGAAGTTAATATGGAAACGGTGCCGTATGCAAAATCCTAGATGAGATATAAGACGGGTATAAAACAATGCAGTTTAGCTTTATAGGTTTCGGATTGATTTGGTTCCAAGACTCAATTTTTTTAATCAAACCCAACCGAGTAGACTTATAAAATTGATTGAACTAATTATTTTCAGTTCAATTTGATTGTTCGGTCGGTTCGATGGTTAGAGATTCTGCCCTAAATCTCTCTTAATAGGCTAATAAAAAGTTGGCTTAAGTTGTCATTTGACTTTGACAAGTTTGGCGCAGATGGTTAAACTCTAACACTCATACTTTAAAGATCGTGGGTTCGAATCATATTATCTCAATTCCCTTGGAATTTGTAATGTAATCTTGGCAAAAAATTATCATTTGACTTCCTTCACTAATATATGTATGTTTGTATATATATATATGCAGTTACGAAAGAGAAATCAAATTTTTTGAAAATCTATGACCAAAATAAATATTGTTCAAAACAAGATAATTATTTTTAAAATTTAAACGGACTGTGCCCAATGTTTTTGCTGACATGAGCACACCACTACCAACTCTTATTATCACATTGTTATCAGCCAACTCTTTTGCCGAATCAAGTATCTGCAGAGAATAACATGCATGATTAATGGCTGCTGAATTCCAATATCTAGGATGACAAATCATATTTCACTAAATAAGCTTCAACTACAAGTAAATCATATTTACCACTTTTTTAGCCTGGAAAATATATATATATATATATATATATATTAAACCAAGATATTACAGACTATAAATACTTAACTATTCCTCCAAATATAATTGGAGGTCTTGTAAATATGTACAAAGTGAAAATACTTATTTCAAGTCCATTTATAAATTAAGCATGTAATTATGTCACATTAGCTTAGGTGTTCAAAACTGAACCGAATTGAATCGAAATGATCAGTTCGATCGATTCTTTATGTATGTTCGGTTCGGTTTGAAAAAATCACTGAACCGAAGTTTTGTTTCGGTTCAAAATTTGGTGGTTTTTGAACCGAACCGAGCCGAAATTTTAAATTTATATGATTTTATTTATTTTTTATATATAATTTCTTATAAAACCGAACCAAACCGAACTGAAGTAAAACTTTAATTTTATATTAGGTTTTTCAATAATATCATCAAAAAATCATTTTAAATTAATAATATTGAACCGAACCGAACCGAACCAAAACTCACGGTTCGGTTCGGGTTTGGTTTTGTCGTCGAACCAAAATTTCGGTTTTATTCAGTTTTTCACCAAAAACCGGCCGAACCGAACTGTGAACACCCCTAACATTTACCTAACAATTCAATCAAATACTCTAATCTACTCATTAATTATTAGAACAAATATGAGAATGAAAAACAACCAAAAATATTAAATCAAATAATAATGATACTTAAATCAAATAATCACAACAATTGGCGATTAAGCACTTAAATAAATGCAAGGTTAGTTGTGGTATTACACATCCAATCAAATGTCAAATCATTCTTCAATCATTCTCCATTCTCTCATCTCTCTCTCCCTCTCTCTCTCTCATAAAAACAACAAACCCCTCCATCAATGGCTACCGCTTCAACTCCATCTTCATTCTATTTGTTTAACTCCTCTATCTTTTTTACTTCATCTGGAAAAAAAAAAATCAATGATGAAAAATGGGCATTTAAGTGAAAATAAGATATTTTGTTGAAAGACTTTAAAAATATTTCGTTGAGAAAAAATGGGTATCACGTAGTCATTCATGTAGTGTATAAGATGACTACAAGATCATCTTAGAGAGTATACGATGTATTACAAGACTATCGTGGGATTACGCGATTCACATATATGAAAATTCGTGGTTCGATTGTGAAAGCAACAATACCACCTTATGCTTTTATCGATGTGTGTGTGAATAACTTAACGTGATTATGTATTCAATGAATTGAGTCATTAATTAAGACTTGTGAATTTTACGAGACAATTCATTATTATATCTTTCTTATTCACAGTCAATAAACGAGTTAAGAAAATATTAACAAGAGAGGTAAAATGATAATTTTATATTCCACTCTTGTTACTGATACTCACGATGGATATTATGTTAAAATATTATATGGATCATGAAAATAAAAAGGGTTTATTTACACAAATAGAAAACGTAGCTATTGTGTGGACTTCGGACCTCGTGTAGTTATTGTGTGGACTATGCGAGATCAGTGTAGACTAAATGATGACTACACGAGATCAATGTAACCATTGTGTAAACTACAGGATGACTACACGCGGTCCGTGTAACCATCGTGTAGTCACCTTTTTCTATTTTGTCTAATATTTTTTTAGTTAACGCCTCCTCAATTACCCTTTCCCGTAGAAGATGAGGCTAATGAGGAGGAGGAAGCCATTGAAAAAATATAGGAGAAGAAGGTTGTGTCCAAGAACCTCAGTGGACATGAAGATTGGGTGAGGAAATGTCAGATTGGGATTGACCAAAATATCACTTCAATGGATAAAAAGATTATGTCCGTGCAATCATACATTTCATTTGCAATTTCTCAAATTAAAATTTTGATAGATCATCTGATAACATCGAGACCAAATGATTACTCATTTTGTCATCGATCTGCCATGATGTTGGCTAGCGATGAGGAGGATAAGGAGATTGAGAAAGAAATGGAAAAAAATGAAGAATGAGAGAATGATGAAAAAGAATAAGATATGGTAGAGAAGGAAGAAGAAGAGGTGATGGTAGAGAATGAAGAAGAAGATGAGAAGGAACAGAAGAAGAATAAGAAAAAGAAAAAAAATATGGTAGAGAAGGATGAAGAAGAGGAGATGGTAGAGAATGAAGAGGAAGAAGAGAATGAATGGAAGGAAGAAGAAGAAAAAGAAAAAGAAGAAAAGGAAGAAGGGAATGAAGGTAATAAAGAGGAGGAATGTGAAAAGAAAGAAGATGAAGAAAAAATAGAAGGGAAAAAGGAAATGGAAGAGAAAAAAGAAGCAGAAGAAGAAGCAATAGCATAAAAAGAAGAATAAGAAGAAACAAAAAAAGAACAAAAGGTTGCGTCGATAATTTCTACATTGATGGATTCGGTACGGTCAACGGAGCAGTCCGACGATGGAGAAGAAGAATAACTTGTCCTCCCTTGGTGAACTTGGTAAGAGGAATATAAAAATATATCGGGTCCTAGAGTCACCTAATTGGAAAACCGAAAAGGCTGAAAAGAAAAAGCAGCGAAGGAAAAAAGATGATGAGAATATCGTTGCCAAAATGGATTTCAAACATTTTCAAGTATATGGTGATGTATCTTTTAACGATAAAGCTTGTTTTAAAGCATGGTTCACCTCCCCAAGAGCAAAGTAAGTTCTGTAATTTTCTTGTACACTTCTTTTTGTATAATATTCATGATGTTTACACTGACATCGTGTAGCCATCGTGTAGACTACACAATGAATACATGAGGTACGTGTAACGATCGTGTAGTAAACCAATCATGTACCTAACTTTGACCTATATTTATGTTGTACAGGAACAAGAAAGTAGACGTTGGATTTTGCACCGTTGACCTTAATTGGTTCAAAAAACTAGTCTTTTCTCTTTATCAATGGCTTGAGTCAGATGTAAGAAACTATTTATAATCTTTTTTAATGTGGTATTTAAAATAATTATAAATATCTTAACTAATATTTTTTACATTACAGCATGTCGTGCATACCTGGAGCTTATGAGAATGGATTTGCAAGAGTACAACCCTCATATAAGAATCAATATTGGTGATTTGTTTCTGCAAGTAAGTATGATTTATTTTTTAACTTAATGAACTATGCACCGTGTGGTCTTCATGTAGACTACATGAGGCATTTACTGACCTCGTGTAGACTACACGAGGCCTTTCACTAACCTCGTGTAGACTACACGAGGCATTCGCGGGCCTCGTGTAGACTACACGAGGCTTTCACGCTCCTCGTGTAGATTTTGTGTAGACTTCATGACTGTTTCTTATTGATGTTGAGGATTAAAATTTTTCCCATGACATTACAGAGGGACCTGTCTGGCTGAATGGCAGAGTTTGAGCGAGATCCCGCAGGCTAGGATATTGACGTTGATGATCAGCTCTGGTACCTGGTCTTTGGCTTGCAAACAAGTTTTGGAAGGAGCTGGGAATAGTCGGATGAGGTTATCTTTTCCAATGAATGTGAACTACAGTCATTTGATTGCGGTTAAGCTTGATTTGATCGGTCAGTGTATTCGTACTTATAACTCCATGAACACGTCATATCGACGCTCTTTGTACATTGAAATAATGAAACATTTCATGAAGATTGTCCATCGGCCAGCTCAAATGATGAATATTTATGAGAGAATATAAAAGATTCAACCCAAAGATTAGTTGAAATATGAGATCATTAAGTGTCCGCGACAAGAGAATGGGTAAGTAAAATATACATTTTTTTGAAAGTCCATTTAAAATTTCATACATATTAATAATTTATGTTTTTGCATTTCATGTTGGGTAGGTTCGATTGTGGTGTGTTTACCCTTAAGTTTGCCGAAGCCCTCAAATATGGGAAGAACCTCCAAGAAATAACTCAATGACAAATGCCGAAATATCAAAGACAAATTGCAATTGAGTTATTTGCCCGTGACAATGTTGTACCGAAATAATATGGGTATATTTTACGATATTTTATTTTATTAAATTATGAATTATGGATTATAGAAATATACTTGTGTTTGTTATTTAATAATGTCATAAACTTTACACGATAGCTACACGATACCAGTGAAGTTCTCGTGTAGTCTACCCAATAACTACTCTGGGTCCATGTAACTGTCGTGTAGTCTACACGATACCCGTGAAGTTCTAGTGTAATCTACACGATTACTACATGAATCCCATGAAGTTCTCGAGTAGTCTACACGACAACTACACGGGGTTCGTGTAGCCATCGTGTAGACTACACGATGGCTACACGACACCGTGAAGTTCTAGTGTAGTTTACATATTACTATACAATGCCTGCGAAGTTCTAGTGTAGTCTACACAAATACCATGAAGTTATAGTTTACTCTACATGATTACTGCACGATGCCGGAGAAGTCATTGTGTAGTCTACACGATGACTACACGGATGCCCATGAAGTTATAGTGTAGCCTACACGATGCCCGTGAAGTTCTCGTGTAGGAATCATGCAGTTATTAGATATCTCCAATAATTTGGTCTTCTCGTGCAATATACCCTTTGCAGACTTAATATGTCAACCTTATGACATTATTAAATAACAAACACAAGTATATTCTATATTAATATTTAATTTAAGTCTACAAAGGTCATTGTTTATGTTTAAGTGGTTTGGTCATCCTGTTGAGATAAAGGAATTGGATTTATGCACGTTTGTCGGATGTGGCCAAGTTGCCCACAACGTTTGCACTTCTTTCTCACTACTTCCTCACCTCTAGATGAAATTCTATATGTCCATCTCTTCTCAATTAGGGTACGGTTCTCCTTCCCCAAAATAAAATGCTCTAGCAAATAAATCAGAGTCGTATTGACCGCATAAGAATCTGACTTATATTCAGAGCTCTTGAACTTCTCCTCCAACTCAGCCATGGTTATTGATTGGGTTTTGGGAAAGTACAGCTCAGAGAGTTTGTTGGGGCCACGGGTCTTCTTCTCATCCCAGGCTTCACCAATTTGTAGTCTGGTAATCAAAGAGAATTCCTTCTTGGAGAAGCACAGTGGCTCCTCGTTGATAAGAAAATGGATCTCCACCTCAGATGGAGTGACGTCCACATATTCAGCCTCCCTGACTAGCACCTGGTGGTAGAGAGTTGCTGAAAACTTCAAGGATGGGAGATCAAGGAGATGGCCAAAGCATGTCTCCCTAAATAGGGGTAGTTGAGTAGCTGTCACTTGATCTTGATAACGTCATTAACGTATATTAGTTACATATTTGATGAAACCATAACCTGTAGAATATTCAAGGAAAACATAAGATCAAAAAATGTACACGATACTCGTGTAGTCATCGTGAATACTGCATGAGGTGTGCAGGATCCTCGTGTAGTCTACACGAAGACTGCACGATCCTGGTATATTCCTCATGTAGCCTACACGAGGCTTGTTCAACCCTCGCGTAGTCCTTGTGTAGCTTACAGAAGGCTCACACGACCCACGTGTAGCCTTCGTGTAGGGGTACACGCCCCTATTGTAACCCATAAAACAGACACCTACTAAGACCAACATCTCAGAAACCTAGAAAAACACCTTAGAAACCTGAAAAGCCAACCTTGTTGTGATTCGGACATCCACAAAAAACAGAAACACAAAAATTCAGAAAACCCCCCTCAGAAACCCAGAAAAGACACCTCAGAAACTCAGAAAAAACACCTAATAAATTCAGAACAAAAACTCAAGAACCTGAAAACTTACCTTGTTGTGGGAAATGAAGACTCTTTCAGATTTGCAGAGAGAGATGCTTGCTGCGACTTCGAGAGAGAGTAACAGTAGGACGAAGGGTGAAGTTTCGTATAATCATATTTTTTTTTCAAGCCGTCATTTAGAATTTATGAAGAAATTTTTTGATATTTTAAATTGAAAGTGGGTTATGGATCAAGATAAGTGAAAATTAATTTTAAAGTTGATTCGTGTAAGAGTTTGTTTAAAAAAAAATCATAAATTGCTGTGCTTTGAGGGAACGGAAATAGTTGCAGGGTCAAGCATGGGGGAGGATGCAAAGGTGAGAAAGATGGAGATGAACGTTCTTGAGAGGGTTGGAGAAGTAATCTCAGTTATAAAGACTGCGAAGCACGTCGACCAAGTGATTTGCGCCATTCATTCTGTCGCTGTGCTTCTCTTTCCTATTGATTCTTCTCTTCTCGCAGGTCAGTCGTAAACATGCATTTCATTCTCTCATTTAATGGTGAAAATTTTGGATATTTGGAGTTTGGAGACCCATTCCTTGGCGCTCTTAATTTATGGAGAAAGAAAACGAAACCATGAACCCCGCTATATTAAGCCTATTTAACTATTTTGTCCAGAAAGGTGGTGGTTTGTGAAAATTTACTTGCAATAGGAGTTAGCAACAGGCTAGTGACGGAAATTTACTTGTTTCAAGTGCAAGTATGGAATTAGTGACGGAATTGTGATTGCTTGATTTATAGCTGCCTGTTTAATAATAGAAGGATAAGAACTTCAATTTCATTACTTTAGGTTTACTTTACACTACCCGTGGCTTGTTTCTTAATTATATTTAAGACTGTGTATTTTGACAAGGATGACTTAACCATGCTGTCTTGACTCTTTACTTTGTATTGGAGCTGCAGACATTGTTGATCACTGCTACAGAGAGCAGGTTCGGGAGTTATGAAGTGGAATGTTTAAAATTTCGCGGGTATTTTCGATTTCCTCTTGTCTAACGCTTTCTACTTGGTGAGTCCAGGTGCTTCGTGCTAAAGTCCCTTCACAGATCGAGAGGGTACGGTGGTGGAATGCATATTTTAAGGGAGCTGCATTTTCAACGTTGTCTCGAGTTCTGTTACTTGGTAAGGTTTTTTTATCCACAATTTTGCTGTGTTATGGTTGCTTTTTTTGTATGCACGATATCGCAAGTTCCTTTCTCTTTATTTTAGCTGAATTCAACCAGATTGCAGTTTAAAACTTTTTAGAGGTAAAATTACAATCTATACCACTGAAAGAGCCTCTGTATATTATCTTCATTCAGCTAAAATAAATTATTAAAAAGCAAGACAGATACTTTCAGTAACTATAGTAGTCCTTCATCAATATGGAAAAAAGCTGGAGACAAGACGGAAAATCTTCTGATGATTAAATGATCATGACACCTTATAATTCTTAACCATAAGCTCAGAGAAGGGTGAGGATTCTACTTAGATGGGGTTGTGTTTATTCACCTGTACTCATATCCATCATCTTCCTTTTTCATATAAAAGGTGTTATTAGGGAGTCTGGACTGTACTATTAGATATATGATATTTCGTGCTATTAAATTGTAGGTGCAATCAGGAGAATCTAGAAACTCTCCCAATTGGGCAGAAGCCTACTTATTATGCGCTACAAATAGTTTCTTCTTTCTGCTAAGTGTGCATGTAATTTATGTATGGACCACCATAGACAAAAATTTGTTATTCTTGTTTACCTATTCTTTTCCTTTTTGTCAGAGTTATGCATGTTCACCATTGCTTCTAAATAATGTGCAGATGTTGCTTCCAACTGGCTAGCTTGTTTCCCTTTTTCGGCACGGAAACATGTATATGACGTTTTCTTTCTTAGTGGATTTGCCACTGAAGTCGTTCAAACCTTGGTTCCTTTTCTGCAACATGGTGGAAGAGATGGACTTGATGTTAATGCTATACGCTCAAATGCAGAAAGGTGTGGATTAAAGAAAAATTTCTTCCTATATTTCATTTCTTGGATGGATATCTTCACGTTTTATGCTTCTATTTTATGTGCCATTGCTTTGGTGATTCTACGTATAACTATACCCAATAACTTATTCTTTTTTGTTTCTTTAAAACTATCACAGATTACTTCTACTTTGCTTTTTTGAAAATGATGGGGTGGTCCAGGTGGCTCGAGAATTTAAAGTTTCCTGCCAATCCAAAGACTGTATAACTGACTCTTTCAAGTCATCAGTGTCTAGGGTTGCACAGATAATTGCATCCATTCCCGACAAAGCTCAAACAAAAGCACCAACCTCTCTGTCTTCACAGTATCCTTATTTCACAGTACGAGACGAGATGTTGTGTACGTTAATGTAGATGTTATGCATATGTTGTGTATTTTCAGTTTCACATGAGCAAGAGAAATAGGCAATTTATTTAGTATCTACGCCAATTTGATTGATATGGTGTCACAGTGTATTCATCCAAGTCATATCTAACTCAGCAATACGTGTTTCTAGTAAACTGCTCATCCTTCTCTTTGGTCCTCTCAAACTGGAGAGACGTTGTAAATTGAGTAGGCTTTGTAAACGTGAAGTATTGAGGATTTTTGTCCTCTTTTGTAAGTCTCTTTTAATAATATAATCAAAACTATGTTTTTTATGAAAAAGATTAATTGTTTATCCTTCACGTGGTACCTATAGTGTGCTCTTCAAGCGGATTGCGACACAACTTCTTTATCTAGCAGAAGAAAGTGATACAGATGTAATATATGGTGACAAAACCTTCTATGATGGAGGCAATGATATTACCTTGATATTTGTTGGGGAGATATTTTCTCGCATTTGTCGACGTGGATCTACAGGTAACTGAGATTTATGGTCATCTATAGTTAAGGCGACGTCTCTGCTGGAAGAAATATACTTAACTATGTCTCCCCTGCTAAATTAGACGTGTTTTCTTTTAAGTTAGTGATGCAATTGGTTGAAGCCGGTAAGAACTCGTGGCTGCAGATGAATGAAAGGTTTTTTTATGAAGTCATGTATAGTCAAGTCATCTGAATTTCAGAAATTATGTCATATATTTTTGTTCATTCAAATGTCTAGTTAATTCTTTTCTAAAAGAGTCTGTTCTCGCAATGTAGTAGATTTTGTTTGATGAGACATCTTTGGATATGATGGACTTTAAATTGTACCTTAAAACATGTCATGTACCTGAGAACTGACCGGCCATGCAATAGTGAGAATTTGAATAACAGCATTAGCAATTCGCAATTTCTTAGGGCTTACATGATTTTGAATATATTATGATGTAACTGGGAAAAAAAAGGAAAGAATATCGCTTTTTGGAAATAAATGTCCTATTATGTTTTTAATTCTTTTAAACATATATTATGGTAAGTTTAATTGAACATTTTATGTTTTAAATTTGCATAACTGTATTAACAGCACTACTGATCCTCTTCATTCAGGAACGAATCCATTCACTTCTTTGTACAATCTTGTCAATTAGGAAGAGCTGGATAAGATGTTTGACTTTCTTCTTCTTTCTTCCCTTTCAGATATACTAGTAAATGAGATAATCCCGCGCATTTTGAAGCATGTCCAAAACGTTTTATCTTCAAATTTTGAATCAACTGGCTTTGATGTATTTGAGTCAAACCTTGGCTCTCAGTTTTGGTTGAAGTTGATGGAAACGGTAAGAGATGACTATGCTGTGGAACGAATGTCTGAGCAGCTCTTATTTCAGCTAGCAACTAGCTGTGTGAATGATGTGGAAGCATACTGGATACTTTGGTTGCTTTTTCATCGAATTCTTGAACAGCGGGTACTGGTCAGGTTAGTAGCTCAATCAAGTAGGATATTTTGAATTTAAAATGCAAATTGATTATAAAATTTTTTGCAGTTTGAGAATCTACAACTTAATTTAGATCCTTCTTATTTCTTAAAACCTGAACAGCCAGCTTAGACAACTCCATATACGACTTTAGGCGGTTTTGTCCGTCTTAAGCAATTATTGCTATCGACTCCTGTACATGATTCTTCAATCAGAAAAATGTCTTTTGCATAATTCATGGCATCTGTAATGATGTTTTAGCGCGAGTCTATGTATTGCGGATTTATTGAGCATTTGAGGTGATATATCAGAATTCGTTAATCTCTGTTTTTCGTAAGATTTGGTTGTATTATACCTTTTCCTTCTGGTATTTTCCTTTTTCTAGAAATGAATATCATCAACCTAATTTTAAAGTTACAGCTTTACTTTGTGATTTATTCCTTTTTCATGATTCAAAACCAACTCTGGGTATCAGGGTATGGTAATCCTGCCTACCGTACTGTAGGCAAAGGCATGGATATGAGCAAACTATCTAGGGCTACTTAATATAAGCAAAGATTTTGAAGGTTATAGGCTTTGTTGCAGAAGAGACTAACAACATATTTAGTATTCAAGCATGAATCATACACAGACTGATGCAAGTTTAAATCGAGCTACACATGAAATATCAAAATTATAACATTTGTGGTTCTATCTGCATTATGGATTTTATGATCAAATCTTTTTCAAGTCACTCTTCGATCGGGGGTTATCGCTTTAATTGTGTACTAACCCAAGAAGAGACATCCCCCAAAGTTTTTTCCTTCGAGGTTAGAAAATGCTCCTAGATGTGAGGGGATAAGTGATGCGGTAAGATAAATATCAAATTCCAGTTATCTACAGCTTTGTTTTTCTACGAGTAGAACTCCCTTTCATTGCTAGTAAACACATTGACCCATTATCAGTTTTGTGTTCTTCTTTTTCAGGTCCATGTTTATTGACAAATTTTTGCTATGGAAAGTATTTCCCATTTGTTGCCTGCGATGGCTTCTTCAGTTTGCCGTTCTCAAATGTCCAACTAATGCCAATTGTCTGAAGAAAGGTAATGATACTAGGGGTTTGTTAGACACAGTGCAGCGATTAGTAGCAGTGTGGTCTAAAAAGGATTTTGTGCAATCAGCTACCTTGGAGCAGCAAGCTTGTATCCTTTCTCTTTTTTTCTTTTCTCTTTCAGACTTCTAAATTTTAATGCAATTATAAATTTCTTCTGTACTGAGTAAGTTGAAGCATTAATGAGAAATGAAAAAGATGATATGGTCATTTCTGCTTTATATATCTTTTATTCGTTTCATTAAAGACGCCTTAATTTTCACCGCACTTGTACATTCTACATTTTCCTCAACATGTGCTTCAGATTTATCTGCAGCTGTTGGCCTTTCTCTTGAATTAATGTCTAAAGATGAACTCGATGAAACGAAGAATGTGATGCACTCGATTCTTCAAGGGGTTAGTAGTAAGTTTTTATTACCATGCAATTGCTACAGTTTATCTTTATTGGTAGAGAAGTAGAGCTGTGAATGCCTGATGTGGTTTCGCCTATAAATTTATCTCAACTTGCAGATAGACTGGAAAGCCCTAATGATATGATTCGAAAAATGGCCAGCAATGTTGCTTTAGTATTCTCTAAAGTAATTGACCCTAAAAATCCTCTATATCTTGATGATAGTTGCACTGGGGAGCCTATTGATTGGGAGTTGGGGTTGAATATCCCTACAAAAGGGACTGTAGCTACTACAAGTTCCACAAGAAACCATATTGAAGAAGTGGAAGCATCCATCACCTCGGTGCCAGAAAAGCATGTTGACTTCAAAGCCAAAGATGGAAAAGGCAAAAGTGTGAAGACTACAAATAAGAAAGTATCCGAAGTTAATTTGGTTGATCCAGATGAAATTATCGACCCAGCTACCCTAGACGGTGACTTTTTCTCTGAGAACGACGATGATGATAGTGCGGGTGAGGATTCTGATTCCACCGCCTCATCCTTACAACCGTATGACTTGTCCGATGATGATACAGATCTAAAAAGAAAATTCACACAGCTGGTTGATGTAGTTGGGGCTCTGCGGAAATCTGATGATGCTGATGGGGTAAGTCATGTTCATTAGTCACTTTTTCTTTTGAAATTTTCAAGAATACCTTACTCTTTCAAAATTAGCATATTTCTGCGATATCTTTGATTGCAGTTATACAACTTTGATTAGATACGATTTTTTCCTTAAGGTTTTCTAGTAGTTTGAGGCATTAAGGGTAAAATTTGTCAAGTTCTTTTCATTTGGAGTAAATTAACCATGTCCCATTGCAGGTAGAGAGGGCCCTTGATGTTGCTGAAAAGCTTGTACGGGCATCCCCTGATGAACTCAAGCATGTAGCTAGAGATCTTGTTAGAACTCTTGTTCAGGTTCGTTGCTCTGATTTGGCTGTGGAAGGTGAGGAAGAGTCAGCTGAAGACAAGAGGCAAAGAGCACTGGTCGCTTTACTTGTCACTTGCCCAGTTGAATCACTCGATACTCTCAACAAACTACTATATTCACCCAATGTAGATACTAGTCAACGCATAATGATCCTAGATGTAATGACTGATGCGGCTCTGGAGCTTGCTAATAGTAAGACTATGAAACCTAAGTATCAGACAAGACCTCTTATAGCTACCACTTCAGAAACTCAACCATGGTTCTTGCCTAGTACTAAAGGCCCCCCTGGAGCGGGTTCCTGGAAAGAGATCTCAACACCAGGAACATTACTGAATTGGTCAAATAGTTATGAGCGGGAACTACCCTTGAGATCTGGACATATCAAGAGAGGAAAGACTCGTCGATGGAGCCTAAAATCGTCAAATAGAGAAGATAATCAGATAGAGTGGTCTCATAATAAGTTCCCAGTGTATGCAGCTGCATTTATGCTTCCTGCTATGCAAGGCTTCGATAAGAAAAGGCAAGGTGTTGACTTGCTCGATAGGGATTTCATCGTCCTGGGGAAACTCATATATATGCTTGGTATATGTATGAAATGTGCAGCCATGCATCCAGAAGCATCTGCACTGGCTCCACCTTTTCTAGATATGTTAAGATCCAGGTACTGAATCGGAAATGAACTCGAGATGTTTAGGCTGTGTTTGGATCTTGGAAAACAGGAGGGAAAGAAAAGTGAGAGGTAAAGTAAGTGGAACTAGAAGAAAAGTGAAGGAAATTATTAATACTGTAATGTTCATTCACATAAATATTATCCTTAGTATGTTACAAAAACTCCGAACGATGGAAATGCAATCCTTTCCTAACTGTTTTCCAAGATCCAAACAGAGCCTTAATGATCTGAACCTAGAATCTTGAGATTGACCTCATTCGGATTATGTATCATGCCTTTGGCTAAATCTTTGTGTTGTTTATGCAGGGAAGTATACCAGCACAAAGAAGCATACGTGAGGCAAGCAGTCCTCTTTGCAGCTTCATGCATATTGATGGCACTTCATCCCTCTTATGTAGCATCTTCCTTGCTTGAAGGGAATCTTGCAATAGCTGAAGGGCTAGAATGGGTTCGTTCATTGGCCATTGATGTAGCCGAGTCCGACCCGGATAGAGAGTGCTCTACAGTGAGTTCTAAAGCTTCCATGGGAGCTCAATACACATTAAGCTTCAGTGACTCGGATTTTTGCTTTCTCTCTATCGATTGCTCTGGTTTAGCATGTCTGTATTTAACTAGTGTATTCTGGTCGTGCAGATGGCTATGACTTGTCTCCAACTCCATGCTGAGATGGCCCTCCAAGCTTCTCGAGCGCTAGAATCTGCAAGTGCAGACAGAACAATCAGCGCAAAGGGTGTTTCTTTTCCTTCGAATTTGTCAAATGCGACTATCAAAATTCCTTTTTCAGATGTCAAGTTCTAGTTCATGCCTCAAAAACGAAACGATTCTACCTTTTGTGAGATCCATTGTACAGCCTTCTCGTCAGGATTATGGTTCCCCTTTGTTTATTTGGAATATTTGCATGATGAATGCAGTTTTTTGCAAGAATCTAGAAATTTTGTTGTTTTGAGTAATAATTACACTCTGTTCTTGTCAAAGAAAAGACAAATGAAAAGAAGAGATTTTTTTCTCATTTCATATACAGCTTTGTCAAATGAATTTGGTCTAATCATTAAACATTTATTCAGATCAAAATATTGAAGTTTTCTTGTCCATGTTATACCAACGGGTGAAGATTTTTCTCGTTATTGATGGCTTGAATTTTGCTCAAATCAGGCTAGAGAAGATGCCATTGAGAGCTGGGAACCCATTTGGTTTGAGGTGATCGTACGTTGGAAATTGCAATCTGCATCCATTCCCTCATTTGTTTTAAAGAATTTACGAATTTAAAATGCAAGGGATCTAATTGACTAGGAAATTACATACCTATACACTCCATTGATGTTCCGACTTCCCAAGTAAGGATAAGAAGAGAGAGGATGAGGGGACGACATATTGTCAGTATAAACTGCGCTATACTTGAGTCAGTTGCTTACTTGAACAGCGCTTGCCTTCTTAGATGTCGAGAAAGAAATCCTCTTTGCAACATTTTATAATTGCATGCTAGTTTTATGCTAGATTCAAGAATGCAATACGAGTAGTTTTCTGCCCGAAAATACTTGTCTAAGAAACACTTGAATTTGAAAACAAAAGTTATATTGATTTCAGATACAAACTTCTGTAAAATTAGTAAGCATTATAGTAACTTCACAGGCATGAAAACATCTCTTAAGCAAAAGCACTCTCAAAACAAAGCTGAATTGGTTGAGATTATCAACTTGATTTACAAAATCAAAACTGTTCTCCCAATAATCCACACTAGGTAAAACCTTCCAATAGTCCTCAAATACTTCTTTCGACTATTTAGTGTTTTCTAAATCCAACTTGAGAAAAATTAAGGTGTACTTGTGGAAAATCTTCTGGCTTAATGACACTATGCAAGTGCTACATCAGTAAATGGAACTATTCTTTTTACCCTTTTTCTTACTCCATCTTGGTAAATACCAAATTTCCTGTCACAATGACCATGCTTTGAAAAATTCATGGGCATGGTTAAAGAAAGCACTATAAGTTCAATGAGAGGATGTCTACAACGAGAACTTTTGTTAGCATTATACACAAACTCAAAATCAAACCGCATGCAGTTCAAAAGAAACGTGCACTTACATTTCACGTCTATCGTCACTAAATCATTCTGGAACATTTAATTTTTCATAATTATCACTTAAAAGAGTTCGTTCTACTGATATATTTTTCACAGTACCCAAAATTACATTTTTCAACTTTGCAACTAATGCCTTGATTGTACATCAGTATCTAAGGTGGGTGAAAGCGGTTTGAGTTGATAGCAAGCCTTGATCTCTAGAATGAATAATATTTCTAGGTGATATCGGCAAATATTGTCAAGGATATTTTATTTCGTTAGACTAAGATTAACCCTCCCCAATGAGATCAAGTTTCTCACAGAATTGATCAAGGGCTTCAGAGGTAAACCAATCCGTTTTCATCTGCAAATTTCCCGAAAAAAAGGGGTTAAACTCCATTGATGAAAAATGGTCTGCACTGCAAGGAAGTTCATGAGACCAAGAGAAAGTTGAAAAGAAGATCTAGAAAGATTACGAAGTAGGGATAGTCCGCAATGCTGAAATTCTCCGGAGCATCCTTTATAAACGAATCAATAAAGTAGAGAACATATTTTCCACAATCTACATCATTCCTCTGCTGTGGAACCTGAAAGTTTTTAGTCAACATTTATGAATAAATATACCCTTATTGTATAACAAAAAAGAAAAAAAAAATCCCCACCTTAGGCACCAAGAGAGGAATCTTATAGATAAAGTCTTTGCTTTCAGACCTGCCTTCTGCTTTATAGATGTCCAACACAAATCTTTAAAAAGATGTAAATGGCTTGTTAAAATCTAAATTCAGTAGCTATATGAAACATGAAGCAGAATTTGCTAAAGAACGTCGTACTTTCTTATATTCGGTTCAAGCCGTTTTGGATTTGCGTTCTCGAGTGAATCAAGTAACAACATGCATGGTTTTCTTGCTTCTGATTGCAAACTTTCTCCAAAGTGGCAAAAGATCACGAGGCTCCAATGCCTCCTACGATTTTAGACAATAAACTACCAAGCATTGGAAAGGGAGTTTAAAAAAATAGCTGGGATAAGTTGAAACTCACCAACAAACAATGGGAACAAAGACGTATTTATTTGAAAATATGTGTTTCTTCTTTATCCATGTCAACACCTTGGTTTTAAAGGATGCTTTCAAGTACAAGGTAAACCATATGCAGTCGAGGTACGTAAAGGAAATCTTCTTATCTTCTGAGAAGCTCCTCCATAAATTCCTACATGTTTCAGGTACTATAATCAAAATGCATTTATCAAACTTGGTTTTCATAAAATGGAGTAGAAACAGTAACTTACTGCAAGTAACCATCAAAAGATCCAGAATCCATCTTCTTTACTTTATTAGAATCTAGCTTTCTTTCTGAATCAATTCTTTTCTCTACTTTATCAGAATCTAGCTTCCTTTTTGTATCAATCTTCTTCTTTTGATCAGAACCTCGTTTCCTGTCTGAATCCGGCATCTCTTGATTACAATGTAGCTCCTTGGTTAGTCCAGAGGTCACATTCTTGCCGATAATTTTCCTATTGGATCGTTCACGTCGAGGAAAAGGAAATAACCATAACATACACGGGGAGGTAAACTTGAAGGACTCAAGTTTTTCAATTTCTTCCTGATTTAAACTATTATTGCTAGACTTACATGCCACAATATGCAACCAACAAGATCGGTGTTTCGATACAAGTCCATAAGCCTCTTCAGAGCATAAAAACACCAATTAAAACTCTCCACACAGCATGTTAAAGATAAATAAACACGAAGAAAAGTACAGTACCAATATCATGTAAACCTTATGCATTATCATATGACTGTAAAAGAAGCACCTGCAATAGGACTTTTCACATTTCCCCATTAAATACATAGCAAAGTGACCCTCATTGCTCGTACAGTTTTATGAGTTTTTGCTTTGACACTACCTTCATTACATGTAATTAATAAGGTACAAAACCACCATCAAAAGTTGAGCATCTACTACATTCTTGCATTTTAACTGAAAATATTGATCTCAGATTGTCCCAATTCAACATTCCTAAGCAATTTTCTACCATTGCTGACACATTATGCGAGATACTAGATCATACATACATACAATGAGACGAAGAAGAAAAGAGACAGCATTATAACATAGGTCAGCTCATTTTACCGCCAATCGAGGAACTAGTAGGGGGAGGGTCGAGATCGATAGGGAGATTGCATCTGCCACGCTTTCTTTTCCTCATCTGTATCCAAATCAGGATTTGATGGGAAGTCACCAAAGCGAGAAATGTGTGATATTTGCTTTCACCTCCGAACGCTCTACGGCTTTTGAAGTGCAGTGACTACTGTGACTATAACCAATATTGGGGGGAAACTGAAACGTTTGCGCGTTTCATAAAACGAAGTACTGATCAATGATTTCGGAAACGAAGTACGTGATAAAATAATTTTTTCATCAATATATCAAAAAATGAAAAAACAAACTATTAAATATATGTGTAAAAAATTTATATACATCACTGTATGTTGTAGAATTCATAAACTATATTATACATATTTTTATATTTTACATTTGATTTATTTTTTTCACATACTTTCATGTCGCTTGTTTTCAACTGGGTAATTTCTGGTTTTTGTGATTTTTAAAATAAATTCTGAAAATAATTTAGTTTTGAAACTAATTCTAAAACTACGGTGAAAACGATCACGTCGGAAGACGCTTTTTGTAAAGACGACTTCAAGTTGACAAATGACGTCTTTACAAAAGACGCCTTCAGTGCAGCCTAAAGGTGTCTTTTGCCAAGACGCCTTCAGTGCAGATGCTTCTACCTTACAAAAATCATCAACACAACCCTGCATACAAAAATCATACATCATGCACAACATTTTATAACTTTATCATACATTCTCAATGAAACAACATACATTTTTAACAAATTTTATGACTTTATATTTTATATTATTCTACAAAAATCCAAATACAAAAAATGTAAATCAATCATGTTCCACACAGTGGTCGTCTTCTCATTCTTCTTGGGCGTCTTTAATATGTTTGTAGTTGAATTACTTGTGATGATGGACATTCCTCAATAATAGTTGCTGCTACACTTTCTTCCTCTATAATAAACGGCGAGACTTCCTCCACAATATGTGGGTCTTCATCTACAATATGAGCATCTTCCACAATAGGCGAGTTTCAGGCACGTCTTCTACTCCTCCTCCAGGAGCACTAACTCGTCCTCCTCTACGCCGTTGAGGTTGATGAAATGTTCAGAAGTAGAACCAAGTTGAGTCACTGGCTCACCTCCAAATTTATAAAAGATCGACGGCGTGTATGGCTCTTGCTGACACATAAATGGTTCGTCTCGAGGCATGTGTGATTCTTGTTGTTCCACCTATATTTGTAGTGCTTGGATCTCTGCTAAATCTTCACAACATTTGTGCTTTTCTACCCATTATTAACAGGATGACGAGCTATTCTTCAGATTCGGATCAGGATACGGAAGAAGTGAGAGCGCTTATCCAAGAGTTCAAACTTACTAAAAAGGAAACGAAGATCTTTCAGGTTAGTGACCAGATGAAACATGATGAAAGGGGTGAGTGTGAATTGAGTCTTCTGGGGTCCCTCGTTTCAACAAAAAAATTTAATAGAATCGCACTCAAGGAAAGTTTATGTGCGGCATGGAATCTTAAACATCCGGTGAGATTTCTTGAAGTAGGGACAATTTGTTTCAAGTTGTGTTTACCACTAAAAAATATTTATCTTTTGTCAATGAATGTAGCCATTGGCTGGTTGATAACCAACTAATGACATTTGCTCGTGGGAGATCAACATTAACATGCAGAAATTTAAAGTCTAAAAAAGTAGATTTTGGGTACAACTTCACAATCTTCCCCTTGACTGCAGAGGGGAAAATCTGATTAAACAACTATGTAATCAATTGGGTACTTTCGTCCGCATTGATATTTGGAGAACAACTCATGGAGTTGAACGACGACGTTACATTAGAGTGCGGACTGAAATTGACATTACCCAGCCACTCACCAGAGGGATTCTCCTTCAAAATGGGGTTTCTCATATCTGGGTGCAATTTAAATACGAATGGTTACCTATGTTCTGTGCTTACCGCGGGAAAATTGGTCACGATGACCAACTGTGTTCGGTATTGAGGAAGGATCAACAAGAAGGGATAGAAATATTTGCTTCCGCTATGAAGACTCTCTTCGGACAATGATGGGACGCAAATCAAGATCGATGTGGGGGGAACAAGATACGGGGAAGCAAATACATCGAGCTCTCTCATCGGACGAATCCTCTGAGCATTCTATTGGCAGTTTTGGATCGAAAATCAGGGAGCAAAACAAGAGATAGTCCAATCCTGGTTGGATGAAACGGCCGGTAGCTCCCACTCCGACCACATTTTCAGCTTGCCGATCGTTCCCTACACTTCCTACTCACCAAACAAGATGATGATGCCTAAGCCTAGGTGGTAGGGTAATGATGACAAGAACTTGCAGGAATGCCCTAGAAAATCTTTAAATATTCGAAATGAGGGTGAGGGTACAATAATTACTAACACAACTAAGGACCGCATGTTGGGGGAAGTGATACATACATCTGTGGATACTTTTGATCCACTTAGGGTCATTCTTCCTCATGCAAACGACGACCAAATACCTATGGATCTATTTTCACATGGGCTGGTGAATGCACAGATGATAGAGAATGATCCTAAGGTGAACAGAAGAGGACCGAACCTTACCAAAGGCTTATCAAAATGTAAGAGACGCCTATCCAGCTTAGCAAACAAAGTACACCTGGCAGCCAAAAGGAAAACGTTGAAGAGAACTCGCCAATATGCCAGTAACGAAAACATTGCGGAAGTAATAAGTGAAGGCTTAGTTTCTCAGGAGCCGCAAGGTTTGACACAAAAGAAATTTTGTGAAGAAATTTCTCGTAATAAAGAGGTGGTGGAGACCAACCTTAATGGCTCTCCAAGGCAGCCATGAAACTTCTATGTTGGAACTGTCAAGGAGCAGGGAGACCCTTAACAGTTCACAGCCTTCACGAAGCAGTGAAGAAATACTCTCCCGACCTTGTTTTCCTTCAAGAGACAAAAAATAAGCAGCAGTGTGTGGAGCAAATTAAAAGATGATCAAGTTATCTTCATGGCTTATTTATAGAGTCGATTAACACTCGAGGTGGCCTTTGCTTATTATGGAAGGATCAAAATCTGGTGTAGGTAATTTCTTATGCCTGCTTTATGGTGGAGGTTAAAATTATTAATAGTCTGAAAAATTAGTCCTGGCGTTTTATTGACATACATGGTTGTCGTGAGGCAAAAGAAAGGCATATTCAGTTTGAAATTATAATTCAAAAAATTCTATCGGCTCAAGAACCTATTTTGATTGCGAGGGATTTTAATGAAGTGCTGAATAATTGGGAAAAATCTGGTGGGAATCCGGTTTTGTTTCAAAATGGGGAGAATTTGATAAGCTTGATAAGAGACTGTAATCTAATTGATTCAGGTTTTATTGGCTACAAGTACACGTGGGGTAATCGACGAGTCTCAGAGACTATCTTTTGCAGATTAGATAGAGCTTTAAGCCCTCTTAATTGGTTTCTGAATTTCGATAAAGCTGTGGTGTAGAACATCAAATATCCTGGGTCCGACCATACAATGTTGCTCATTGATACGAAACCCAGTACCAGAAATTTAAAGGTACCTCAACATTTCTGATTTGATATTAGATAGGCCAAAGTTGTAAACATGTGATTACTCAATCTTGGGCACACATTAACCAAGGATCGACTGGTGAAAATGTACTCAGAAAAATTCAATTAACAAAAGAAAATTTGGTTCAATAGAGAAGGAAGATCCCGTTCAATTCGCAGACCAGAATCAGAGACCTTACTTCTCAACTCAAGGCCCTTTATTTGAATCCTAGTCAGAATATGCAAGCAATTAAAGACCTTGAAGAACAAATGGAGAAAGCTGTTATAGATGAAGAAAAGTATTGGAATGAGAAATCTCATGTGGATTGGCTAGCGTTGGGAGACCGTAACACTGCTTTCTTCCACGTGAAATTCAAACAAAGGAGCAGACAACTTCAAATCCGAGGCCTTGAAGATGATAATGGGTTTCGGTGGATGGGGCAGAAATATATAAAACGAATAGCCATGAACTACTTCCAAGACTTATTCTCCTCTCAAAATCCAACAAGGGTAAATGAGCTAACAGAAGTCCTGCAAGCAAGGGTCTCCGACAGCCAAAACGAAGATTTAATAGCCCATTTTCGGAAAGAAGAAGTACAGACAACCTTGCTTCAGATGAATACCTCCAAAGCTTCAGGACCAGATGGGTTTAGTGCGGGGTTTTTCCAAGGGTAGTGGATTGTTGTAGCCAAATATGTTTTAGCTATGATGCAGGATTTCCATGTTTTGGGGCAACTTCCTAAAGGAATAAATGCTACCAACATTAGCCTTATTCCTAAAAAGACAGCACCTCGAACTATGCAGGATTATCGGGCATATCTCATTGTGCAACATAATTTATAAAATCATCTCTAAGGTGCTTTGCAATAGGCTAAAGCCAATCTTGTGGAATCTTATTTCCCCCCTCATCGGGGTGCTTTCCTAGCTGGTAGGCGTATACATGACAATATCATATCGTCCATGAGGCTCTTCACTCTTTACGACGAAAGTCTCGCAGCACATGAGGCAATATGATCATCAAACTGGATATGGCTAAAGCCTATGATAGGCTGGAATATGATTTTATTGAAGCTGTCCTTTTGAGGCTAAATTTCCATCCTAAGGTGATAAGATGCATCATGGAATGCATTTCAACAACTTCTTTCTCGGTGATTATTAATGGTGAGCTTACAAACACTATTTTCCCGAACCGTGGATTATGACAGGGTGATCTGTTGTCACCTTATCTTTTAATATTAAGCGGGGAAGTTTTTCAAAACTTCTATCTTGTGTGGTTGAAAAGAAATTAATTCATGGTTTCTCCCCTCATAAGCTTAATCCATTGATCTCCCATCTATTTTTTGCAGGTGACACCGTCCTTTTCTGTAAACATCAAAAAATAAGTTAATACCATTCATGCCATCTTAAAGGATTATTGTGCAACCTTAGGATAATTGGTAAATTTTCAGAAAAGCTCTATTTATTTCTCTTCTAATGTCTTACCTGACTTTAAACATTATCTTACATCTTTGTTGAATATAACTCATTGTGGAGGTTTTGGTAAGTATCTGGGGCTAGCTTCCACTTTTGACGGTTCAAAAAGGAGACTTTTTGATGACATAAAGAGGAACTTAGAAGCCGCATCCATGGGTGGGCCGAGCACTATTTATCCCAAGCAGGAAAAGAAACTTTGATTAAAGTAGTCGCATATGCCCTTCCTGTGTACACTATGCAATGTTTTAAACTTACAGTGACAAATTATAAAAATATTTATAAATGCCTTCAACAATTCTGGTCAAATTATAACTATCATTATTATTATCATCATCATCATCATTTTCATTTGTTTCCTTTGTTACGACTTTGTTTGAAAAAGAAGTATTTACTTCAACTACAGGCATAGCTTCCTTGTATGAAGAGCAATTAACTAGTGGACTTGACTATCTTCTGCATCAACAGAAAACAATCTAAGTTTTCATTCCCTATAATGATAATGTTTGTGAAATTTAACAAGCATACCTTTTTATTCTTTTTGGAGATGTCCCTTGGACAATTCAAAATTTCAGAAGTCTAGATCGTGTTGCTGTCTTGAGTAAATGATGAAATCTTGGTTGTTGTTTTAGATCTCGGCTGACGGTCCTATTTATGTAGATCCGTTTGGTTCTGACTGGAAATAGGAAAATTTGTGTGATTATGATGACTTAATAGAGATAGAGAAGCAACGATGACTGAATTCTAGAATTGAAAGTTCCTTGAGCTAATATTTAGCAATGAATTGTTGGTAGAAAAATAACAAGAAAAAACAAAAAGAAAAGATAGTTGAGCTTACCAAACAAAGACAAATTATTGTGGCTAGCGGTTACAAGATAGTTGAGCTTATCAAATAAGGAGGAATTATTGTGGCTAGCTTGATGAATTTTATTTAATTAATACTCAATGAATTTTATTAAACATTGTTTAAAATTATTTACATAAATGTTGTTTAAAATAATTTTATGAATTCAAAGCAAAGTAATATCTATGTAAAATAATTAGTATTTAATGAATTTATTTCTAATCTCATATCCATTAGAATCCTGGAATTAATTAGAGTATATGACAATCAGTATTCATAAAAACGTTAATTGATATGAATTTAAACATGGACAACTCAATTAAAAAGATTTATTACCTCAATGTATTGTATAACATGATCATCACTTTGCGCTGAATTCATAAAATTAAAAGGTGTGGACATAATTTATTTCAACAAAATTTTGTAAGTTGTAAATAATTTTAAACAACGTCTAATAAAATTCATGAAGTACTAATTAAACAACGTCTAGTACTTAATTACTTATAGCTATTTATTTTAAGTTAATTAAGTATTAATTAAAATCAAATTAATATAATTGAAAAAAAGATAACCAAAATAATTAATAAGAATAAGAAAATAAAATAAAATCACTAAATTAATTATAATTTGGTCTTGGGATGTGGGTAAAACGTAAGAGAGGGAGCTGACAAGGCGTTTAGAAGAAAACTGGAAAAAAATTGGAGAAATTATTTTGTGTACATGAAAAATTTCACACGACACATGACAATCCAAAAAGAAGTTAATCAAGACCATTGGATTGATCAAATGGTTAAGATTCACTTGGTTATTATTGTTGATAAACTAGATCTCAAGGAATAATCTGTTGATCCTATTTTCAGATAGAATGAGATAAGTTGTATCAGATTCTATGTAACCGATTAAAAATCTAAAAATAGAGGCAAAGTGTAACTCCAAACAGGAGAGACCAACTCTCAACACTCATTAGTCTTGTAAACCCCCTCTCCGTAATGAAATGCTATCAAAATCTGCTCGTGATTTTTCTTCCCTTTTTGGGTTCTCCACATAAAACATGGTGTCGTTATTCTCTTTTTTTAAATTATTCTCTTGATTTTTATATTATGATGTAAGAAATTCACGATCGATTATCGAATACGATTAAATTTTTCTTTTACATTTTACGTCTAGGACCCACGCTAAAAAAATATTTATTTGACATTTAATGTGAGAGTCATACCAACATATTAACATTTGACGTGAGATCATATGCAAATGGACTATTGTGTCTAGCCGCCACAATAATTTCTCACAAACAAGTGAGTCACTTCTTTGTATCCTCTCAATCATCTTAGGCACGCAATTCTTTGTGGAATGTTGCCAAACCAAGCATTATGGAGTCATGGACCCACCCTTTTCTACTTTGCAGCAGGCAGAGCCTACGGTTCTCAAATCTCAATTGACTCTCAATTGGCTAAAACTGGAAATACAAACACTGTGATCGGTGTTTTTTTTAACATAATCCATCCTGTCTCCAAGTCTCAGCTTTTCTAGTTAACAAATTACATTACTTATATTTTCAACACAAATTTGTTAGTCGTTTTGGTGAGAATGACTCTGGTATAGAAATTAGGGGTGTGCAAGGTTCGATTCGGTCAGTTAGTAATATATTTTTGTAATCGAACTAAATTCACCGGTTACCTAAAATACCGAACCGAGCTGAACCGGTGTAACCAAAAGAATCGAACCGAATAAAACCGAAGTAATAAGTTCAGTTTGATTATTTGTAAACGGTTCAGCTACAATTATAATTTTTTTTTAAAAAATAGCAAAAACCATTAAAGTGAAAATATCAACACTCAACACAATTAATATATATGTCTAATTTTTAATAATATATATCTAATTTGTGTCTAATTTATTAAGTTTTTAACCTAATAGAAATAGTTAGTAAAAATGATTTTTAAAAAATAATAGCTGCAAATGCTATATAGTGATTAAAATAATTAACAGCTCAGTAACTTTATAGTTGCCTCTAAAACTTCTTAAATAAAAAATTAAAAATGATCATTATTTCACATAAAAGAATAATAGTTATATTCTTACATGTAAAACATTTTAAAGGAGTCATACACTAGCATTGTTTTGACGTAGTAAGCTCTCTATGACTTTCTTCATTCTGACTGTTTTGCAAACTAAAATTTCGGTGCATAATGCTCACAATTAAGATATTCTTAAACGATTTCTAGATTATGTAAATTTATCTTTTTGTCTAAATTTATAATTTTTATGAGAATTAAAAATTTGATGACTCGAACTCATCACCTCATAATATAGAAAATTAACTACTAAATTGTTAATTAACTCATATTGTATAATTTTTTTTCTTTTGGGTGAGTTAAAATGTGTAATTTTTTTTCAAGTTTGTACAAATTGAGTTGAACACAATGATTCGTTGTGAGATTTTGAGTAAAAATTTACGCTACACTCATCTATGACCTACAAAACAAAATCTTTGTAATTAGACGAGTGAAGGAGAACCGTTCCTCTAAGAAATTTGTTATGACTTATCATTCTCCCGTATCCTAATCAGGTGAGTTTGTTAAAAGAAAGGAAAACTTGGCCTCTCAGCCACACTTCCCAAATGACCCACATCACACTCACACAGTCACAGACTCGCACATATCCATTTCGCTCTAGGATTCTCGATATGCACTGGCTCTTGTCTTTGTAGGCATTCCAAGTAAAAACAGAATGCGAATAAAAGGAGTCATCTTTACACTTAGAAGACCATAGTCGATTGGAACTACAAAAACGAGCAGACGACTATGCTGCCTCTTGATTTCAATGATGTTCAAGAAAAGATTTCGACCCATTTCAGACCTTGGCAGCGTTCTTTTCAGTTTTGGGTTCGTATTGCTGACATTTACACTGGCTATAAGGTTTACCCTCTAAACTCTCTCTTTCAGCACATGCATGGGGTTTTTCTTTATGTGCTTTGGGTTTAAGGATTTGTGTCGTTGGGTTGCTTTGCTGGGTTTCTAGGTGTTTCAGCTTCGGATGAGCTTTGTGAAGGATGTGCAGAACCAGGAGACAATGTGGGAAAGACAGCACGAGCTTGCGGCTGATAAGATTTATGCCATGTGCTCCGACCTGGGTGGTTTTTTCTTAAAGGTAGTACAGATATTCCCTTCTGATTTTCAATTGGGTTCTATCTAGAATTTGAATTCTTCTGAGAGATGCCGTATTTGAATTGTGTTTTATTCACTTGATTGATTTATAGTAATACTTACGTATTTTTTATGTGGTTTTCTTGATGTACCCAAAGCATATGATGAATTTCTGATTAAATTAGGTGCTTTAATTAGTTTCTCTCTTTTTCTTCTGCCGGGATGCCTGATTGAAATGGGTTTTCACTTGTCACTGCTGTTTTCTTATTTACCCAAAGCATAATGTGAATTTCTGATTAATTCAGGTGCTTTGTTGAATTTCTTTCTTTTCCCTGGATTTCTAGTGCCAGTATCAGAAATCAAATGTACATTAATCGGCATGGTTTCATGACCTAATACAGAGAGGGAAAGTGAAATGCCTTAGTTTGTATAGTGCTTGATTGACTACTGTTCTCTTTCTTATCAGAATTGGAGTTCCATTGTTGAAGAATGGCTTCTTTGAAATAGGAGAAGATATTTAACATAGTCATAATCTCATAGATTTTATATAGTTGTATTGTCTTATAAAAAAATATAGTTGTATTGACTTTTTCTTGGTGTGGACTTGAATAAGGTTGCTCAAGTTATTGGAAAGCCGGATTTGGCCCCAGCTGCATGGGTGAGAAGGCTTGTGACCCTATGTGATAGAGCACCAGCAACGTCTTTTGATGTCATCCAACTAGTGCTGGAGAAGGAGTTGGGAAGAAGTCTTGGAGAAATTTTTGATCGATTTGATGTGGATCCTCTTGGTTCGGCTTCAATAGCCCAGGTGCTTCTAAGACTGCTTACTTAACTAATAAAAAAAAGAACAGAAGAAAAAAACTGCATATAATGCTGGGAGGGTGGTTCTGATGCTATTTCACCATATTATCATTCTTCCATATCAAAACACACTATTGCATTTTGGTACTACCTGAATATATCAGTTTAATGAAATACAAATGAGTTAGCACATCTTTTACCGTCTAAGAAATTTAAACTCTTCGCGTGAGCATAAATGATTTGATGGTAATGATTTTTTTTTGTATGAGTGAAGGCTGAGTATTTAATAGTATTTTAACATTCATAGCTAGTCTTTTCTTCAAAAGGTTTTATATGGAAGAATTCTTTATAGAGAGCAGATAACACCTGAGTGACAACTGAGTCACTGACAACATTTAAGAATGCAAATTTAGTGTAGTATGTGTCTCAATGCTTAAAAGTATTTTTTTTTCAAGAAGTCGTACCTTTAATAAATGAAGTCATACTTAACAAAACCAAGTCATTTCCAAGGTATCATATGCTACCTAGTCAACTACAAATACGGAGTTGGGGAAGAAAGAATCAATTCTTGTTCTTAGTCGGTACAAATTCAATCAGAAGGCAAGTCTAATATTTTAGTGTTAAACCATTATCGAATTTGAACGCTTCAATGCGCACATCCAAAAAAATTATCAATTTCGCCCCTTAACATTTTAACTCTTGTAGGGGTGCAAAACTGTAGTGGAAGGAAATCATACTGGGGATGTGATGATGCTTGTAAAGGCTTATATTTTGTAGCTGACAAATGTTTCATGCTCCACTTAGGTTCATCGGGCAAGACTAAGAGGTGATAAGAATGATGTTGTTGTGAAGGTCAGGAAGCTCAATGATGGTATGGTCTCGTAATGTCCAATACCTAAGTTCTGACTCCATATTTCCTGCATCACATCGTAGGTGCAACATCCTGGAGTTCAGGATCTAATGATGACGGATATCCATAACTTGCAAGCTTTTGCTTTATACATGCAAAAGACAGACATCAAATTTGATCTATTCTCTATCACTAAGGAGATGGAGAAACAGGTGTGCATTATTTCTTTACTTATTTTTAAAAAATATCCTTTTCCATATTTCCTTTTTCTAAGTTTGTTAATTAGCATCGATGCCTTGAGAAATTAGAAAAAAGGTGAACACCGATTCTTGATGTTGTTGTTGTTGTGCGTTTGTTTGTGTCGGTTTGTTCTCTCTTTCATTTCATTAGGCTAATGAAATTACCCCCTTTATATTCTGACCCTTTCGCAATCACATCCCTTATAGAATTCTTTTACTTAATTTTGTCCTCGTGCTCTCAAGATTGTTCCGCTACTTCTAAAATTCATCAGTTTTGAAGGTTTTTAATCTAAAAATACCGTTTGATTTACCGATAAAAAAAATACCGTTTAATTTAAGTATTGATTTTTATTTGAGTTAGTAATTTCAATTCTACTTTGATTAATTAAGGATAACTAGTTTACCTTTTCTATGCCCTTTCCCTCCTCCAACCAGACAAATAAGCAAGCATTTTGTTACAATGCAGATCATGGACTGATTGTGTGTAATCTATACCTCCTAATGTAGTTGAATAAGTCGTCGTTTTCTTTTCCCATGTTAGCTCGTGATTTGCTTCATTGCTTCTTATTGTGCAACTTATGGTTAATTCTTTCTTCTTGTTCATATTAACCAAATCTCATCTAGGTTATTATTTTCTGTCACTTGTCTCATTCAAGATCGGATACGAATTTGACTTTGTGAGAGAGGCTCATGCTATGGAAAAAATCCGTCGCTTTCTATATGAAAATAACAAAAGGTCCCCTGTCTTGGTGCCACGAGTAGTGAAGAATATGGTCACTAGGTATGGATTCCTCAATCTTTTGTTTCACACTACCAAATGAACAAGTTCTTATACATTTGGAGCATGGTGTCCTTGTTTCCATTTAATGATTAGTGTTACAATGACGGGTATCTCCTTGTGGGAGTTCTGGTTTCCTATATTTCTGTAATTCTGATTGCTGATTCTGTAATATGTTAATAACCTTTTGATAATCGAAGTTCTTCTTGGTTAGGAGAATCTTGGTAATGGATTACATAAATGGAATCCCAATCATCAATTTTGGTGACGAGATAGCAAAAAGAGGCATAAATCCTGGTGGCAAGGTTGCTGCAGCAGCGAAGCAGTAAGCATATAGACAATCCTTGAGATATCTTCTTTGTTAACATAATAATTTATTACGCAACTAGCCCGACTCTTCTGCAATAAAGTTTTAGTTATTTCATTCGCTATCTATAAATTCCAAAGTCTCTACTCCATTTTCTTATCTAACTATAGTTTTCCTGTTGCCGGATTTTTTAAGTAAATTGTTTGAGCAAAATAAGTTGATTTCTAAATTCAAATTTAAATGACTCCATAAATTCAAATTTAACTGTGTAACCAAAGTTTCCTTCTCAATGTATTTTGTTAAATTACAGGAAGATTCTAAAAAATTTGACTCTAGCATATGGGCAAATGATTCTGAAGAGTGGTTTCTTCCATGCAGATCCACATCCTGGAAATATTCTGATCTGTAGAGGTTCGGAAGTAAGTTGGATGCTCATTTGTTTCCTTAGATTACTCTCAGCATGCAAGGCTTCTGATTGGATAGGAATATTATTCTCTCTCCGATTTCTGGCTTTAAATGTAGAAAACATTTATATTTTATAGGGAAGAGATTAAGTGTCTTGATATCCTTTGTCAGTTAGACCGAAAAGAAACCATCAAGAAGGCTAAATCCTTGCGGTATTTTCATCTTCATATGTCAGGTTGCCTTGCTAGATTATGGGCAAGTGAAGGATCTTCCTGACCAATTGAGGCTTGGTTATGCCAATCTTGTCCTTGCAATTGCTGACGATGACCATCTTAGAGCATCAGAAAGCTTCAGGTATAGTATAACGCTGTTTACGGTGTTGGGTTTGAGCGAATTTAATCATTGAATTAATTTTTAACAATCTCACTCGTGTAGTCCTGAAATTTCTTAACGGGCCTAACATAAAGACGTTTACTTTTGAATGGAGTGGTAGATTATTGCTGCGAGCGTTTAAACTCAGGGCCTTATGTCTGATACCATGCTTTCTTTCTTTTATGAGAAACGATAAGGTTTCATGAATGATATAGAGATGAACAAAAGACGATAAATAATCCTCTGATACCATATTAAGTTACCAATAGTCCAAAATTAAATCTCAAGTGAACCTTATATTCTCCTGGTTTTATAGGGAGCTTGGCATAGATACTTTAAGCAGCTGCGAAAACGAACAACGGGAATTCTTAAAGTTGGCCAGGACCATGTTTGATACGAAATTACCTCCCGGTGAAGTAATGCTTCAACCTTTCTCAGAGGAATCTTCAATAAAAAAAATTGCAGTGCGGGTACGAGTTCCATGGATTATTTGCATTTCACACTGTTTCTTTTACTGATCATATTTTTATTTTATAAAGTAACAATTTTTCTTCAATGTGCTTGAATATTGTAGACTTTTCCGGAAGAGCTATTTTCGATACTTAGGACAATGCAGCTACTTAGAGGACTAAGTGTTGGTCTAGGAATCAATTACTCATGTGCAGAACAGTGGAGACCCATTGCAGCGGAAGCTTTGTATGATGCCGGCAGGTTAAAAGGTATGCCCTGTTAAATTAAATTCAAAATCCTATCGGTATAAACCGTATCGTATAAAACCCCAAGATCTAATGTTGAACACACTAAGAATCAAATCAATATAGAGCGGGAACGTATTTGAATCCATGAAGATAGATCGCTGTTTAGAGCCGAGCGATTGACTTTCTAGATCTACACGATTTTTTATTCGAGATTCTCCTTTGATCAAACCTCTCAGTTCTCTCTAACGATGAGATATTAGGAAGAATATAATGGTTCCCCGTTGTGCGATCTGGGGACCATAGCCACTTATAGATAATACAATTTTTGGTATTTTTATTTTAGCCCATCATAAAAATAAAAATTATCTTAAAATCTTTACACATTAAATGGTCCACAACCTATCAACTACATTAAAATCTCAATTATCAAAACCTTAATAGATCACTTTTTTAATTAGGTTTAACTTTATTTTACAGTCTGCAACATATAATTATTTTACACATAAGTCCAACGTTGGATTAAGGATCTAACAATCTCTCACTTGGACTGTGTTAAATCTTATAATTATGTTTTGTAAAAAATAACTAAACGCGTTCAACTTTGTTGTCATTACTGAAATGTATCAATAACCAATCCGGTCCATCAATCATACCGACATAGGATCAAAGCGGCCTCTGTTATATAAATCGTAATTCAACCCATCAATGATTATGTATATCAATACAACCGGATGACATGAATTATGATGTGGATGTGTAGCATGAAAATTTCATGTAATGTGATCTTAACATGCCTATTTTCAACTGGTCCTCCGTAAACCTTAGTGAGATCAAACCATACTTAAATAAAAAATTATATTTTTGCAAAAAAAATAACCTTGCAATATCCATAAACCGAACGAAAATATGTCTATAAAGAAGAGCATCTAAAATCACAAACTTCCACTAAAATTGAATATCATCCAACCGATATGACACCTATAAGAGCAGTGTGTTTATGAATCTGTGTGGGTGCCAACTCCTTAATAAGCGAATCTGCAAATGGAGTTTGTTCTGACGTGCTTTATAAACAACTGTCCACTCTGAACTCTTTCCTTAACAACCAGTAACTTGGAGTCTATGTACATTGACTTTGTCAAGCTCCTATTGTTATTAAAATAGAGGGCTGCTGATTTATCATCACAAAATAACTTGAGTGGTTTCTCAATACCGTCCACTATCTGTAGCCTTGTGACAATATTTCACAATCATATTCTGTGATTGGGTGCCTCATAACATGCTATCTTGGCATCCAGAAAAATTGAAGTCAGTAAATCCAACGCTCTCAATCTGATCTAACCTCCGATATGTGAGTATGGAGTCTTTTGTTCTCTATAAATACACAAGACTCGTTTAACTGCTTTCCAATGGTCTATGCCTGAATTGCTTAAATACTTGCCCAACATCCCAGTCACGTACGCAATATGCACACGTGTATAAACCTGAGCATACATCAGATTCCCTACTACTGAGGCATAGGGGATCTTTTGCATTTCCTTTTCCTCAAAATCAATTTTTAGGGCACTAATTGAAACCAAACTTATCTCCCTTAGCTACAGGGGTATAATCTGGTTTACAGTCTTGCATGCCATATCTGTTAAAGACCTTTTCGATATAGTTCTTTTGTGATAATACAAGAATACCCTGTGAACAATCTCAGTGTATTTAGATCCCTAATACAAAAGAGGCTTCACCAAGATCTTTCATCTCAAAATTCTTAACTAGAAACCTCTTGGTGTTGTGCAATAAGCCTATAAAACAAAAAAAATGCTTGCTCTCACAGAACTTATGGTATATACAATCATCGACTAAATTCATCTCAAAATCGAATAAGATGATCACTTAATGAAACTTAAAATACCATTGTCGAGATGCCTGCTTGAGTCCATAGATGGATTTCTTAAGTTTACAAACCATATTTTTTGGGTCTCCCGACACAAAGTTTTTTGGTTGCACCATATAAATCGTCTCTTCAATGTCATCAATGAGAAACGCTGTCTTTCGTAGAAACCAGAGAGAGTTTCTTAATAGTCAATGCCTTCTTTCTGTGTAAAGCCCTTTGCGACACAAAACAAGCCTTGTATCTTTCCACATTATCTTTTGAGTCCTTTTTGGTCTTAAAAATCCACTTGCAATTAATGAGTTTCGCACCTTCTGGTAATAGAACAAGATGCCACACATCATTGTCCTTCATGGACTTAATTTCCTCATTCATGGCATCAATCCACTTTTGAGAGTTAAATCTTTTCATGGCTTGACGGAAGTTGATCGGATCATCTTCCATCACGCCAATGTCAACCTCATGCTCTTGAAGAAATACAATGTAATCATTTGACACTGCACTTCTCCTCTTTCTAGTGGATCTCCTTAATAGCATAAGTTCGTGAGGTGCTAGAGTTTGTTCTTCTGGAACAATCTCTTGAATGAGAGGTTCTCCGATATTGTCTTGTATTATGTCATGAACAAGGTCTGGAACACAGTCCTGATCAACGCTAATAACACTTGTGAGAATCATATTCCTCCTGAAGGACAAAATCCCTAACCGTACCCCCTGAATTTTTCAGAGTATCCAACAAAATAACGACTCACCGTCCGTAAGTCCAATTTCTTTTCATTAGGCCTATAAGGCCTTGCCTTAGTTGGACATCCCCAAACGTGCAAATGCCTTAGACTAGGTTTCTTACCGGTCCAAGGCTCATATGGAGTTTTGTCAGTCACTTTAGTTGAAACTCTGTTAAAGATATATGCTGTAGCCTTAAGTGTTTCACCCCCTCAGTGATTCTGGTAGGTCAAATGACTAATCATACTCCTGACCATGTCTTTAAGCGTTCTGTTTCGTCTTTCAGCAACACCATTCATAGTGGGCAGACCCGACATAGTGTATTGTGGGACAATATCGCATTCCTCTAGGAATTTAGCAAACAGTCTTGGACGTTGTTCACCTGAACCATCATATCTGCCATAGTACTCCACAGCACAATCATATCAGACGCTTTTAATTATTTTGTTGAGTTGATTCTCAACTTTATTCTAAAATTTTTTAAACACGTCAAATGACCGTGACTTCTCATGAATGAGATATATGTAGCCATATCTGGAATAATCGTCTAGGAACGTTATAAAATACTGTTGACCATTTCAAGCAATAAAAGGGAATGATCCACAAATATCTGTATGAATAAGTTCTAAGACGTCTTGAGTCTTGTTGGCTTCAAATCTCATTTTATCAGTTTGTTTACCCTTTACGCAATCAACACAAATGTCAAAAGCTGTGAACTCTAAGGGACGAAGAATTTCATCTGACACAAGTCTCTTTATTCTCCGTCTGGAGATATGACCCAATCTCTTGTGCCATAACGGAGTCGAATTCTCACTGGTTCATTTTTTTAGTATCTCGTGTACTTGCATGAATTCCTTAATTGAAACAATTGTATCAAGTAAATATAGATGATCATAACCTGACAAATAACTGGAACCAATCAAATTGAATCATGAAACAAACCATAATTTTCATTTCCAAATGAACAAACATCAACTTTGTCCAAAACAGAAACAAAAATCGAATTATGTCTAAAAGACGGTACAATAAATGTTTTATTATGATTCAAATAAAATAGTCTATAACAATGATCTAAATTTTCTTATTGTCTCAATTTCAACCTTCTTGTCATTGCCTACATAGATGTATCTTTCAACATCACTTGGCCTTTAAAAAGTGAAGCAACCTTATATAGACACACTGATGTAAGTTATTGCACCAGAATCCATTCACCACATGTGTCTACCAACCGAACTTAAATTAACCTTAGAACAAACCAAATTAAGAAGCGCACATTTCTTAGAACGCCAAGCGTGATAATTTGTGTATTGCTTCTTCTTCTACCCTTCAGCTCCACAGAAGTAGCAACTATTGCCTTTCGAATCAACCCGTTTCTTTTGTTATTTCATGTGTAGTGTTGTATCCGCAACAACCTTATCATTTTTCCTTCTGTTTCCCTTACCCTTACCCTTAACGGTAAAGGTCAAGTAAGCACTCTCTGTCTTTTCATGTTTCACTATTTCCTCTTCCTGAACACAATGTGAGATGAACATATTCAGATACCAAGTCTCTTTTGAAAATTGAAGCTCACCTTAAACAGACTGAACTGTGCTGGAAGGGATATCAGAGCCAGATGCACAAGCAAGTCCTTAGAGAGTTCGAGCCTGAGTGTTTTCAACCTTGAAACAAAATGAGACATCTCCATGATGTACTCCCTGATGTTGCCTTTTACCCTTATACCTCATCAAAATTAGATCCGCCAAGAGCGTATCGTTTTCTGCCTTTCCGTTATTGACGAACATATTTTTAATATCTGCAAGGAAATTCTTACTGAAATGATATTCTTCGTGATCAACATACACATGTGATTTGATTTCTCTCACTTTTTCATATTCCTCTTTTTATCAGAGGTACTCTTATCCGTAAGAGGTGAAGGAAAATCAATCTTTAATGCAAGATCAAGATCCATAATTTCAAGAACTATAAAGAGATTATCTTTCTAGGACTTGGAAGTTTGAGCCATTTAATACTTTATTTACTTGATGTTGGTATTAGCTTGAGTAATAACTTAATAGAGAACAATTAACCAACTTACAAGCTTACATAAATCTCAAAGAACAATAATAAATTCAAACAAAAGTTAAACCCTATCTTAAGACACCGAGCACTCCATTAATATTACGACTTTGGCCAAAAATATTAACTTGTAAGTGATACTTGGTGTAGTAATCAAACACTGATAATAACTAACATGTTAAACAAAAAATCTTCCTTTGAGCTGATTTATTGTTCATATGTAAAACCGAATAATCATCATGTATTTATTACCACAGAAGCACATGTAATTCTGACAAATAATTATCTTCTTTTGAGTCGATATATATTCACATAAGTTACACGCACAAATAACCTTTTATATCTCAAGACAAACTAATTTCCACAAGAGATGTCACTTTGACGACATGTTGCTTCAACTAATTCATCTAAAAATATATAACAAACTAATTTTTGAATTTAAAATTGTACTGAATTTAAACTTTAAATTAATTGATAAATAATTAATTTTACGATCTTTGGAAATTGTTTTGAAATTATTTTAACAAAAAAATCGTAAAAAATTCAAAATAATTTATTTGATAATCCTTAAAAGTTGTTTTGAAATATTTTAACAAAACTGAAAATAATCAATACAATTTATTTGAAAATCTTTAAATTAAAAATTACTTTTACGATCCCTAAAAATTAATTTAAAAAATAATTGATCCGTAAAATTAATTTCGAATTAATTTAATAAAACAATTAATTGAAAAATAATTAAATGTCAGGGTTGGGAAACCCCAACTGAAGCCCACAACCTTTCTTCTTGATGACTGTGGGCTAGCCCATAGTCTCTCCTTAATGTTCACAGGTCAGATCAACCCAAGCCGTGTCCAAACCTAGGGTGAAAACCAGTGACTGGGCGGCCGTGGCCGCCGCCAGTCCTTGCTACCGTGACTCCTTTAGACATCCGCGACTAATCCTTGCTGTCGCGGCTCTCTCAGACAACTGCGACCTTTCTCTGAAACGTCGCGGCCAGGGCACGACTTCCCTTGTAGTCGCGGCATTAGGAACTCCGGCCAATCCGCCATGCCGGTCACTTTCACCGGCGACGGTGAGACCGCCGATCGGTAGTTCCAAAACCAAACAAAAAATACTGAAAAAATATCACAAAAAATTGTTCTCAAATCTAATAAATCGTCAAACAATTATTAAATTCAAGAATACCGAAACGTACATAAAAAACACGTATAATCGTGGATCTAAAACTTAATTCTGATTCTCAATGATCCAACATGAATAACTCTGATACCACTGGCTAGATTCAAAATCCTATCTGTATAAACCGTATCGTATAAAATTCTAAGATCTTATGTTGGACATACCAATAATCAAATCAATATAAAGCGGAAGCGTACCTGAATCCATGACGATAGATCGCTGTTTAGAGCTGAGCGGTTGACCTTCTAGATCTACGCATTTTTCTATCCGTGAGTCCCATTTGATCAAGCCTCTCAGTTTTCTCTTTAACGATGAGATATTAGGGAGAATAGAATGGTTTCCTGTTATCGTGTGACCTAGGGACAATAACTACTTATAGATAATACATCTTTTGGTATTTTTATTTTAGCCCATCATAAAAATAAAAATTACTCTAAAGTTTCTACACATTAAATGGTCCATAACCTTTCAGATATATTAAAACATAGATAATACATCTTTTGGTATTTCTGTTATCGTGTGACCGCGGCATTAGGAACTCCGGCCAATCCGCCATGCCGGTCACTTCCACTGGCGACGGTGAGACCGCCGATCGGTAGTTCCAAAACCAAACAAAAAATACTGAAAAAATATCACAAAAAAATTGTTCTCAAATCTAATAAATCGTCAAACAATTATTAAATTCAAGAATACCGAAACGTACATAAAAAACACATATAATCGTGGATCTAAAACTTAATTCTGATTCTCAATGATTCAACATGAATAACTCTGATACCACTAGCTAGATTCAAAATCCTATCTGTATAAACCGTATCGTATAAAATCTTAAGATCTCATGTTGGACACACCAATAATCAAATCAATATAAAGCGGAAGCGTACCTGAATCCATGACGATAGATCACTGTTTAGAGCTGAGCGGTTGACCTTCTAGATCTACGTATTTTTCTATCCGAGAGTCCCATTTGATCAAGCCTCTCAATTTTCTCTTTAACGATGAGATATTAGGGAGAATAGAATGGTTTCCTGTTATCGTGTGACCTAAGGACAATAACTACTTATAGATAATACATCTTTTGATATTTCTATTTTAGCCCATCATAAAAATAAAAATTACTCTAAAGTTTCTACACATTAAATGGTCCACAACCTTTCAGATATATTAAAAACTCGATATTCAAACTAATAGATCACTTTTAATTGGATTTAACGTTATTTTGACAGTCTAAAACATAATTATTTTATACATAAGTTCAATATTGAATTAAGGATCCAACATGCCCATCCTCTATTCTTTTAACCCGAAATAGGATAAAACGTTCTAAGGAGATTCTCTATCGTTCCAAAACTCTTTTGGGTACTTTATATTGGGGTTATTTTCAAGAATAGGCTTATAACATATAGCCTACAGAAAAATATCACCCCTCCCCACTAACTATGATAATACTAGCATTATTAGATTGAAAAATACCCCAAAAAAACCTTTCTTCTTCGTTTTTTTCAGGTACAAATATAAAAGGTTGTAGAAGGGGACTGTTGCGAAGGTTAACGTGGAGAAGCTAAAATGACGAGAGAAGACGCAGCAGAGATTAGTTGATTCGTATCTGTTCTTTTTCCTATTTTTTTTCTTTTAAATGAGAAAAAAATCAATTTATTAATTTACATGAATTTTTGTAATTCTTATTTATAGTCATCAGATGCCTCTTCTTTCTTGTTCTCGTTCTTCAATGGATTGGCCATGTTGGGTACATTGTTTTGAACTTTCTTTGACTGAAAATTAAGAAATGAACCTTAATTAGTGGTGCATTCTATTTTACTGATATTGCTTTGCTTCTTGAATCAATGAGCAGGCAAAGTCACTGTCCTTTTGAAACATGACATATTTAAAAAAAAAACTTCAAAATGAAGAGATTTCAATAAGCTCACCTCTGTCTTCTAAAAACAGCATTAACGCCTATAAGTGTTTGGTACAAGAGTTCATACATTTAATTAACTAGCCATTCATGATATCTTGTTATATTATAGTCAATTTCAAGTAGAGTTAGTTTAATACTTGTTGTTGTTTGATTATAGTACTCTTAAAAGAACAGATTCCAATAGGAACCAAATTGGAGGTCGGCGAAGAGGGGAATAGTCGAAGGATAATTTAGTCATGTTATCATTTTAGATGGTTGGCCTACATACTTATTCAGCCATTTTCGCAAGTGCTAAATATTTAGGCTATTTTGTTAGTTATTTTTTAAAGTGGGTTAAGTCCCTAATTAAGCCTTTTCTTTCCTCAAAGTTGTTGTTCTCTCATCCTTATATTATAAATTTAGTGGTAATATGAGAAAGTTGTAAACAAATGTTACTATTCTCTTTACAACTATTTATAACACACAAAGAATGTATCATCAAACACAGTAATTTTATGAAAATCATTAACCTGTCTCATGTCATGATAAAACAACAAAGCAAATGAAACATCCATGGATTTCATTTTTTTTTATTGGTTATGATTTTAGAATATAGAGAAGAAATAGTGATATGTATGACTTTTATTATAGAATTATTCTTTATTATATTAATAAATATTAAAAAAATTGTTTTTAATGCATATTTTTCGGAATTATTCTTATTACAATAATTTCATTGGGGTTTTAGAATTATTCTTGATTATATTAATAATTTCTTTTATTTTTTTTCTTAATACAATAATTTCCTTTACTTTCTCTATAATCACTCTTACTTTCCCAAAGGTGAGCCCATATAGGAAAAGGCCACATAGGGTGGAGGAAAGCATCACCACTCAGATCTGAAAGCCGGCGGCCCAATGAACTGAAAAAGATTGTAATGTACGCTTCCCGCTCTTTCTTCCTTCCTTTCCGCGCCATTCCATTTCCAATCCTCTCTTTCATTTCTTCAATCTCCCCTCTCTCTGGAAATCTGCAGAGCGAGAGTATGTTTGGGAGAATAAGAACGTTCTCGTCGTCAACGGACAGCTTGGAGAGGCCACCTTCCAAGATTCTTAAGGACGACTCTCTCTCCATTTACGGTTCTCTCTCTCTCTCTCTCTCACACACGTTTTATGGTTGTCATTTTTATTTTCTGGTCGTCTGCTTTGAAAATTTAGGAGGATGATATTTAGACAGTTAGTGATTCGTACTATCAAGGTGCGGGTAAAGGAATCCGTTGACTTAAAGTATACTTGAGAAAAGATAGTTGGCTGAGGGGAGACGAAAAGTGATATTAAGCCTCGTGTTCGTGTTTCTCTTCTCTCTCTGTCCGGAAAATGATGTTGTCTTTGATTCTTCTTCTTTTCCCCTTTTTATTAGTTTGATTTCTTAATTTTCAATTGCTGAGTGCTTCTAGTGTCAAACAAACAATGAACTAATAAATTAAATGCGAAAGCTAGAGATCCAGCGCTCCTGATTAGAAAATAAAGCTGCTTTGCATTCTCTATTATTGGAGCTTAGAACATTGCATGTTGTCCTGATTTCACATTGGAGAGAGGTAGTCATCCTCGGTCCATTTGACCATTCCATATGGCGCATAGCGTTCTGCATCTGCTTATCTTGTAGATGATTTCTTTTCATCATTATCTATGATTGATGTCACAAACGGGCATAAATTTGACAGAAAGCTGCTGTAGCTGCTTCTGATTATGATATTTTGAATATTTGTTCTGTACTTATGTTGAAAATTCAGTGTTTCCCGAAACAGTGCATATTCCAAAACTTTTTTCTTCCAAGGAGATGGGGATTGAGTAGAAAAACTGAAGTTGGTTTAACATATCAATTCCTTTGTTGATCCTTCAAAGTTATGTTTATGATCATTAATAGATTTTACCTCGTGGTTGCAAAGAGGAACGGTAATGCGATTGTGATTGTTAGATATTTGGTGAGTCTTGAAATATATAGTTCAGAAAATTACAGGAAATGCTATCTATTTACTTCTCTTTTCTTTGATGCAGAGGCTACACTAGTGAAGCTTAAACTAGGTTCTCAACGTGATTTAAGTTCAGTCCCCAAGGAGGCAGCAGAAGAGGTAGAAACTGATTCTGCTTCAAGCTTATCTTGTCCTGAGGCAATTAAATTAGAGGCATATTTTACCTCTGCCAGTACTTTAAAGGGTTCACATGACACTGTGAGCTCACCCCGACCCCATGGTGACTTGATGACCATAGATGCAGATTGTTCCTCTACCACCAGCATTTCAGAAAGCTCTGGTGATTCTCAATCTTCTGACAGCTCAAAACAGCACTGGCAAAAGGATGTCTCCGTTCTCTACCTCTTTTCTAAATTTAAGACTTCTCAACTTAGCTCATCCTATGCCGAGGCAATGACAGCGGATGATGACTATTCTGCAAGTGCATCTGCAAGACCGAGTTCATGTGAGTCTTTTAGCAGCTCAGAAATGGAGTCATAACAAGATTGTGTCAATTCTTCACCCCGAATAGTTGGATGTGGTTTAGAAGTGTTAGTGTTTATGTAGGCTTTTGCCTATGAAATTTATCGTGTGTTATTAAACAACCAGATAGTGTTGTATTTTATTGCCAATGTAATGTATGAGAAGAAAAATGTAGTGTGAGAAGAGAAAGAGGAGGTGCTGGAATATACAGAACTCTCAGTTCGTTGTTCACTTCAATTTGAGTTTTGTATTCAATTTTTACTTTTTACTTTTGGAGATGTGCTGGTATAACTTTCAGGGGCCCGGATTCTCTGTTTGCTGAGAACAACATGGAAGTAGTTGCATATGGGTTATTTGGATGGATTAGAAGAAGTTTGGAAAAGTAATAAATAAAACAATTTTTTTTGCTGACTCAGTAGTTACCACACATTTGGCTCTACTGCAATGATCTGTTTGGAACACTGTTCGTGAATGAAATGATTTCAAATCTACAGAAGAAAATGAAATGAAATAATTTTAAATTTGATGTATTGTTTGAAATGAAATGAAATTTAATTATTGTTTGGAATTAAGGAGAAATTTAATTAAAGAGTTTTAAAAATGTATAGTTATGTCCTTAAGTTGTAACTATTCATTTTTCTTTAATTTTTTTTTAAATTAGGACAAACGAGTAATTTAAATTTTTAAATGAATAAGGATTTTAAATCTGTCTATTTTTTGGGGGAAATTTTTAGACTGCAAATATGATTTGAAATCTTTTTTTATTTAAAATCTTACAACCTTTAATATTTTCTAAACAAAGAAAATATTTGAATCTCATCAAATCATAGAGTTCATTTCTAACTTTTAAGATCACAAATCATATGGAAAAACAAGAATTGAGTAATTAAAAACAAGAAATACAAGAATCGAGAAAGTTCAAAAGCGTAACCATCACAAAAAATAGAATACAAAATACCAAAGAAAACAAAATACATAAAAGGGAAAAAGTCAACACCAAACCACCCTCAGAAATCACAATGGTTGACGAGCAGAGCGTGTAGAAAAAAAAAACAACACTATTCTATTCTCCCTTCGTCATAACGAGGCACACCACCCCACCACCTCGCTACCAACCCAATGTCACCTTCTATTCCTTTCATATTAACCTAACCCCATCAACACTATTCCCATGATCCAAAAAGATTTAGGAACCCAAAAACTAATGAATGCAAGATTGAAAAAACTAATGTATACATGATTACAAGTGCATACATAATTTGACGAGAAATCTTATAGTATCAGAATAATATGATATCGTGTGTCTCTTAAATGTATGTGAAAATATTTCATTTATATATTGATGGTACTTTAAATGTATTAGAACATGTGACACCTATAATACATTTAATGTACCTTACACATAATTAAAATACTCATATTACCATATCAGTATTGATACCATAAACGCTCATTTTATTTGATTATTAGTTACGAATCTAGCTTTTCAAATACGTATTAACTCCTAGTTGATTAAGATGCAAAAGGAAATAGCTCTGGGTCACGCTCGAATAAGACCACATCATCCTCCGGCAAATTAATCCATGCCTCAATACCTTCACCATCACTAGCACTCATAAGGACCACAGTATTCTTATAAGGCTCACTTGGACTACACACCCAACATGGCTTTCCCCATCCAAAATCACCTTCTTCATATAGAGGAAATCTACACCAACTTGTAAAACTACAAAACTCTATTTCACCTGAATACATTCTTTGAGCCACATGTTTTTTCATCTCCATCAACTTCATAGTGTCTTGTAGTTTCTTCACGTATTCACTATCGATTTCTTGTATACTGTTACGTATTTGGTTCGCTAGGTACTTATTGTCTTTCTCTTTCTCCTCATTTGGTGTCGTTGCGATTGCGAACCACCATACGTTTCCAAAGGCTTGTGATGGCAATGGTTCGTTCATTCTCGGACGTAAGTTCACTGCTTGAATTGCTGCGAAGTGCTTCGTCGTCTTTTTAGGGTTCGACCGAGCGATTTCAATAAACTTTCTCCATATGAAAGCTGAAATCGCCTCTACTCTTGTTGGAGGCTGCTTTGGAAGTAGAAGCCTTGGCTCTCCTTTGTGACTGTTTTTACAAAAAAAAAAAGAAACAATAAAGAAAAAGAGCAATATGAGAATACGTAAAACAATGTGTAGTAAGAATCTGTGACAGAATTATATTTTTTTAACAAAAGTACTATTTACGACAAGAAAAATATTTGCAATTTTCTATGTCAATGTTAACAGCAGCATAATAGGATAAGAGAGATGAGGAGCGAGAAAGACGATAAAAGCTTCTCTCTTCTCCCACTCTTTTTCTCTCTCTCCTCACTCACAGTATGTTACTGTTGTTAAATGTATGTAGCATGACTCCATATAAAGATAAAAAAAGATCATTTTTCATAAACAGTTACCCGACAGACTCGATGTCACGGAGCGCAGCTATGTCGGACCTTGTGAAAAGAAGTCTTTTGGTCACAGTCTTGTGTTCCACAATTGCACCTTTGTAATGGAAACTCGGAATTTGTTGGGGAGGGAAAAGACTAGTAGCAAGAAAACTTGGTTGAATCTTCACAATATTAGCATCACCTCCTTTACATAAGGCTGCCCATGATTTCACGAACTCAGAAGCTGAAGTCCCATCAACAAGCTTGTGAGTAATACACAAAGAAATTGCAATTCCACCACATTGGAACACATTATATTGAACACCAACTCTCACTTTGGCATCACTTGTGGGTGTAAAAGGCAACAATTCATGAAGAAATTCCATTTTTGGATTTTCTACAACCTGGGAGAGCTTGCAAGAAACTTGAGCTTCATTATAAAGGACACCATTGTCATTACAAGTAATAAAGTAGCTTTGATCAAGAGTTTCATCCATGATTCCTGCAGCTAATGGGTAAAAGAAAGTTAGGGTTTGAGCCAAGGATTTTTTGAGATGGTGAGATTTCTCAAAAGGGTTAATGTTGAAAGAAGCATTGTAGAAAAAGATGATGGGAATGAAAGATGGTGGTGCAGTTTGGTCTAAGAAGGAAACCTTATGGTTTCTAAGGTGAGAGGGTGTTGGAGTTGATGGTTTAATCATCTCTTTTGAGATTATCTCTATAATCAACTTCATCTTTGTTTCTTTTTATCTTATCACAAGTAAATTGTTTCAAGAGGTAGGCTTTTGGTTTCTTATATAGTGAGAGGGTATTGGTTAAACTTATTTATTTTGTATAATTAATGCTAAGCATGTTAATCATGGACCATATTAAATTTAACTAATTAGCTCAACCAAATAAACTATTGGACTATGAACGTCAACTATCTATCTGGAATAATTGCTTCGGTTTGCTTGATTAAGTAAAGATCATGGACAAATATATTTGATAATCTGTCAAAGATCTCAAGTGTAGTTAATTATGCAATAATATAGTTTTAAGTAATGGCCGGCTCAATAGCTAGTTAGGGAATTGAGGCAATGGTCTACAACTTGTGTTGCACTTGATACATGCTAAACAATAATAAAAATGTAATTAAAAACTTCAAATAATGTATCAAGTTGCAAGAGAACAAAGCATACGATAGTTGGATAGTGCAAAAAGAAATGATTTAAAACACTGTTTGTTTGTAGAATTCGTAAATCTATATTAGATTCCGTTGAAGTATATATATTTACTTCAAATTCTAGTATTTTTAATAATATACCTTAATTAATAAATTTGCACATTATTTATTTTTATGTTTTTTCATGCGCCATGATTTCATTTTATATGTTTTTAAGATATCTTAGCTTGATAAATTTAAATTATACAATTAAGTATATTAAAAAAAGTTTAATACAGTCTAATAAATGATTATATACGGCGTAATTAAAACAAAAGTATACAAAGTGTTACCGATATAGTATTCGAAGTGATACATTAATAATTTAAAATATTTAATCATTAGGGATGTACATGATAATTTATAAATTTAAAAAAAAAATAGATAGTATTATCTAAAAGTTAACAGTGTCATTACTCATATAATTTAAACACATTTTTAATATTTATGAAGGAAAATAAGCAATTCTATGAAGTAATGAAGACAATTTATGTTCAAAAATGTTTCTCCACTATTATACAGGCCATTTATATATATTATAAAAAAAGATATAGTAAAATCTTAATTTAATTTAAAAGATAATAAATTATTACATAGTTTTCATAAGCACTTTGTAAGATGAAACGTAAATAAAATATTCCTTAATTTTTTTTCCCTAGCATTATTTAGTTTCGTTTCTTCTCTACTTTTTTATATTTCAAAAATTGGAACTTTTACCGATAAAAAATCCAAAATTTCTTAATTATCATTTCTTTTTTATTTACAATTAATTATATCTGAATTCAAATTTATGTTAAATGTTTTTCTTAATCAAAACAAACAAAGAAAATGAATTAACCAACGTGTATAATTTTTCACATACCATTTTTGTTGGAATATGTTCTTCATTGTTTAGTTTCCCTATTTTGTACCGTATTTAAATATTTTAGTTCTCCTCTTCTTAATACATAATTTTTGAGGAGTAGAATGAAAGGAGATTATTAACTTAGCAGTTCGATTATTATGTTTTGTGGTTTAGAATGTAGTGTTGGAATATATCCCTTGCTTTTCAACTGCTTTCATATGTCAAGTGTATACATGATTCTTTAATGATATTTTGTATATATTTTCTAAATGTATAAATAATCTTGCAAATGCTACAACTAATTAAGTGATATTGTGTTCAGATATTAGTTTTATTGCGTCTTTTAGTTCATTTTTAAATATTTACATATTCTGTTCAATCATTGATATACATGCATTAACCAACAAAACTAATCAATTCATTTTCAATATCGATAATTAACTAAAATTTATGGAGGTTGATTTGTGGGTTAATCGGTGGTTTAATGTTGTCTGTTGATTTGAAGGTGTCAGTCTGATTGGGATGTCCTGGTGTAACTACTAATTCTTATCACCAACAATCTTATATAAAAAAAAAAATTCTATTGATTTTACAACTAAATGAGGCTCATCTCCTAATGATATCAAGTTTTAAATCTAGTTTATTTGAGAGATTATAAGGTATGATATGTTAGTGATAAATAATAATTAATATTTTTTTCACTTTTCAACTATCTCTTTATTATAGATTTTGCACCTTCAAAAGAGATCGAACAGAAGGCATATTGAATTACATAAATTGATTCATGTGTACTTCTTGTTGCTACATGGTAAGAAAGATAGGAACTAATTCAAGACAGTCATTTATGGATGGGAAGAGTACGACATATTCTAGGAACCAATCTATCTCATTAAAAGATTTTGTGGACAGAGCACAGACCTCAGACCAATCGATTGAAAATACATTTTTGATCCTCGAAATTTATTCGGATTTCAATCGGTTCATGCAATTTTAATTGTCTAAATGAAGTACTGATCAAGTAAGCTATATATGATCAAATATTTAATTTAGCCTAAAACTTTGATGAATTGTTGATAGCTTGTATGTTTAATTAATTCTCTAGGTGCGTTTCAGTATATTTAGGTCACCAACAATATAACAATGTCAAAGTTTAGTGTTAATCATAATAAACTTGGACTAAAATACCCATGTCAAATAAATTTGGTTTAATTAAAAATTGATCATCCAAAAATTGCTCAATGAATTTTTTGGCATAGAAAAATTTAGATAATATTTATTTAATAAAGATATATCGTTCATAATAAACTTGGTCACATAAATGATCAATTTTAGAGCATCAAATATCGAAATTAACCTTGTTTGACTATTTCATTATGTCTTCACTTAGAGTGAAACCCTAACCAACACTAAACTCTCAAGGCAAGCTCAAGCCCTAGTCAATTGAAGCAATCACCTAAGGCCTTAAATCAAAACCGTGCATTGAGATAATGACAGATGATAGTTGCAACGTTATCATGACACGGATTAGCGGCTATATTCATGATTAAAGGAATTAAAACTAGACGCCTAAAACTATCTCTTTATCGAATGCTCAATATTTTATATTTATATATTGCATAGTTGTGAATGAAGCAATCAAGATTAAAATTTTAATCTTGATTGCTTGATATTAATTTTAATGATAATAAAAATAATTCAACCTTCATTCCATCTTTGTGTTTAAGTGGAAGATATATAAGAAAAAACATTATTAAAATTAATCGCAGACGCTCATATTTAGTTCTTCACTTTAAGAATTTAAAAACAAATTATATTATGTCACATTTTATTAAATATAAAATAATAGTGAGGTGATGCAAATCCCAATATCATTCTTCACACATAAAAATATCAAATATCCCTGCACGCAAACCGGAGTAATGAGCATCTTATGAGATGCTGACAACTCAATGCTTTGGAATTTTTTTGTCCTTTATAATTAGATATCATAAAAAATTAATAATAAAGTAAATATTCCCTTTTAATTTTTGAGCTCTAAATATGATAAAAAACAACTTTTAATTAATGATCAATTTATATGTTTATTAATTATTTTAGTTGAATGTAAGTTCCTATTTTTCTAGAAAGCAGATTGGAATTTTCCAATTAAATAAAGAGATTTTCTGAAAATATTCGACTATCTTACAGAGATTTTCTCATTTTTTATTCCAATTTTTTTATTATTTTACTTTGGGATTCTTTTGTTTTTTGTTTTTAGATTTTGGGTTTTTTAAGAACCTTATAATGAGCCAACAAACCATGAAATTGGGTGGAATCCTATCGTGCCACTGTTTTTTATAAATAAAGTTTTAATTTTTGAAAACTGGAGAATTAATTACAAATATGCATTCTGATGCGACTCATTTAATCATAAAATATAAATCAGACTAGATCTTAATATCTGTTAGAATAATACATTTTTCTTAACCTGATATATATAGAAATTGTACACTTATCGCATGACCCATTAGAAAGTAAATGTAATTCTTGAGAAGTATGGGTGTGTTTCATTTTTACGACTAAATGTCTTTTTATACGTTGAATAATAATAATTTAATTTGTAATTATGTCATATATATTTTTTTAAGAAATGATTATATATATTTTAAAGCATATTCATATGCATGTAAAAATATTTTCAGAAACATTAAACGTGTTTTTTTATAAAAATATTTTCACATACTAAAATGTGTATGAAACAAGAACGTTTGTAAAGTACATATGATTTGAAGTAACATTTTTTAATATATTAGAGTGATTTAAACGAAATGCTCTCAAAGTCACCCTAAATCTCTTACAAGATCAATTCATTCATTCATTTATTTATAATAATTATAATCATTATTATAATAATAATAATAATAATAATAATAATAATAATAATAATAATAATAATGATCATCATCATCATCATCATCATCATCATCATCATCATCATCATCATCATCATCATCATCATCATCAT
>QANY01009091.1:260709-274017 GCA_003255025.1 Datisca glomerata
TATATATATATATTGTCATGATGTGTCAATGTATCCGGTTTAAGCTTTCTGTACTTCGTCTGCTTAAATCTCAAAACGTATAAGAATGTGCAATCCATTTTGCACTGCAGAATATTCCATCACTCGAGACTTTCCCTTACATTTGGTTTTTAAATGACTATCGAGTACGTGATTATTCCGATTTATGAAATGTCTGTGAAATTGTGCAAATTGCACAAGTAATGTTGCATTAGTGGTCTAATAATGGTCGTTGAGCATCCCGAGTAACAGGATTGGCAGAAATGAATATGCAACATCAAAATTGTTTCATACTGGTTGTGAGGTCTCCAATAATTGATATCAGTTATAGCTCAAAATGAAGAAAGAAGATGGAAATGCTACAATTATAAACAGAGTTAAATCAAAGCAAAAAATGGTCTCACCGATCTCACGCTTTCCATTTTCAGGGCTATCACTCCCATGGATCACATTCCTGAAACAATATTCTGGTTAGTTCTACATTCTGACAGTACATCTGCCCTCAAAGCATCAAATAAGATTGAAAGTTTAGTTTTTTTAGTTGAGTATTAGATACAGAATCTTAAAAACAAAAACAAAACAATCAAAACGGAGTGTTCCAAAAAGGTCACTAGCTTAAAGAGTCTAACCAACCTTCCAGTTTGAACAGCAAGATCTCCTCTTATTGTTCCTGGTTCAGCTTGAAGAGGATTTGTAGATCCAATCAGCTTACGTGCCGATGCCACAACACCAACCCCCTCCCAAGCCTTGCTACCATAATATCACCGTCAGTATTTTAAAGAAGTTTAAAGAAAGTTATATCCAAATTCGGTAACAATTCAATGCGTATGAATATATAGATAGTAAAACTAATAATTCAATGCGTATGAATATATAGAAAGTAAAACTAATAATTCAATGCGTATAAATATATAGATAGTAAAACTAAGTGAGTCATACCATGCACACAACTGGACCCAATGTGATGTAATCGATTAGCGTAGGGAAGAACGATTTGGCCTTAAGATCTTTATAATGCTCCTGTATTAACGAACGCCAAAGACCAAAAAGTAACTAACAACTAGTTTTCCATAGCTGAGAGAATTCATCTTATGGGAAGCAACTACACATATTAATCAAAAGAACTATTGATTTAAGGTGGATATGGGAAGCAACTACATATTGATTTTAACATATTAAGCTGAGAGAATTCATCATATAAGAAGCAACTACATATATTAATCAAACGAACTATTGATTTAAGCTGAGAGAATTCATCATATGGGAAGCAACTACATATATTACTCTATTGATTTTAATATATTAAATTAACCGATCGCCTTAGCGAACTCATCTTAGGTTAAAACATCACAACAACTAAGATGAGTTCGCTAAGGCGATCGGTTAATTTAATATATTAAAATCAATAGAGTAATATATATAGTTGCTTCCCATATGATGAATTCTCTCAGCTTAAATCTTTGATAAAAGAATAACTAATTGTGTATCAGTGTTATTAGTATAGTTTGAAGGTACAAACCTCTGCTAAATCTTTGGGGCATTGGAAGAGCTTCAGGCCAGTTAGTTTGAATCCCTTCTTCTCAAATCTCGAGATAATCTCTCCAACCTAAAACAACTCATACTCAATCCATGTGAAATTCATATAAATCATAACCTCAGGTAAAAACAGAGAATTTCATTATGCAAATCAGAAATTTGTTAATTTGATTTTCCTTTGTGCTTCATTACCCCTTTTGCAAGTGTTTAGCTCAGTTACATTGAAGGCCTTACTTCATCAGGTACAAAATGATGAAAATTCATGTGTTTTTCCCCCATACTTTCCCACATTTTCGCACCAACCAAACACAAACATACATACGTGAAGTTACAGATAATAAAAAATTCACGTAAAAAAACATACAAGGCCTCGTTGAACGCCGTCGGGTTTCACCATAATGTAAGTCTCTTCGACTTCCTGCACAAAATAAGATAAATTGTCAAATCCCCCAAATGGGTAACTGTAAAATTCTGTAAAAGTGAAAGAAATTGAGAAAAAACTGAAGCAAACAGACCATGGAAGCAACCAAGTGTGGAAGGAAAATGTGGGGTTTAGGAGTGAGAGATTTAGAATGAGAATAAGATGTGAAATATGAGAAAAGATGGGAATTTGAAGGAAATGCAGAAAGCTGCTGGTGGCCATGGTGGTGGATGCGGAGGATAGGCTTTTGGGAATAGGATAAGCTACGAGAGCTTTGCGGTGAGCAGAGACAAAGTCTACCTCCGCCAAATACTGCTACAGCCTCCATCTCTCTCAATCTCTCAACCTCTCTCGATGGACGACAATAAGATGGATATACAATTACAATTACAGGGATACCCTTTTACTCTGTTTCCATTTCAACGAAATTGGGAACTTCAAGTTGGCTTTTTCGGTAAATAACGTTTTTGTCATGGAATTCTCTCGGTAGATATGCTTGTTAGATTATGACAAAATCCAACCTCAAGCATCATCTATTCTTAGTTTCTCCAAAATTACAAAATAGGTATTATTTAAAAATTAATTCCACAGGCTGTTGCTCTTGCAATTCTGGATATGTTATGTGTTGATTTGAATTACTTGTCACTACTTTACCGGATGATTTATGTATTTGGATGTGTAATTTTCTGTGAAACTCTAATGGTAAAAAGAAGGGGGACTTCGTGAGCAGCATGGAGAAACTTTACCGATAGTAAAGACAATGGAGGGTTAGCTTTGCGTGATCTCTTTTGTTTTAATAATGTCATGCTTGCTAAGTAAGGGTGGAGAATTCTTTCTAACCCCTCTAGTTTAGTTGCTCGCTTTCTTAACGTAAAATATTTCAAAAATAATGATTTTTTGAGTGTTGGTTTGGGGCCGAGACCCTCCTAGGGATGTAGAAGTTTACTAGAAGGATAGAAAATTTAGTTCACCGTGTCAGATGGAGAGTTGATAATGTGATAAATATACATATATGATCTGATCTGTGGATCCCCCGCCCCATCAATTTTAGAGTTCTTGCTCCTCCTAATACTTAAGTGCCTATGGTTAATGATCTTATGGACAACACGGATTGGAATATGGAGTTTTTTTAGGAAGAAGATGTGGATATGATTAGTAGGATTCTTAATAGTAGGTTTGGCTGTGAAGATATTCTGGTGTGGCACTATTCTAAAGATAGTCAATACACGGTTAAGTCTGGCTACAAAGTTGGTATGAATCTTCTATGTAACGGTGATTTAGGGAGGTCGGCTTCATGTGAACCTAGCTCAAATGTGGAAATAATGAGATATGGAAGGGTATTTGGAAACTTCAAGCTTCCCCAAAAATTAAGGATTTTATTTGGAGATGTGCAATGAATTTTATTGCTGTAAAAACTAATCTCAAAAAAGGGGATGTATATTGATCCTTCTTGCCCACTCTGCGGTATGGAAGAGGAAACTGGGGTGCACCTTTTCTTTCGTTGTCATTTCGGTAGAGCTTTTTGGATTGGCAGCTTATACTCCCTTGACTTTATGTTGGTTAATGGAAGCAGCTTCCTTGAAGTTTGGTCTGAGTTTTGGAAAACACTTCATCATTCAGAATTCTTTGAGGCTTTGCATTTAATGGGTGCTCTTTGGGTTATGGCTGATTTGGAAATGTAGGAACCAAGCGTGTTTTAAAAACTGTACACCAGCACCTATAGAAGCGATTCAGACAAATGAAGCGTAAGTAAAGGAATTCACTCATAGCCAATCCAGGCGTGGGAAATGGAATGTTAGAGATTCTAAACTGGTCATGGATTCCGAGGCAATTAACAGCATTTTGGGGATGTCGGGGTCAAGTTGGAGGCTTATTACAGATGCTGCTTGGAAAGATGGAGTTGGTGGTCTGGGGTGGGCTCTTTTCCAGCCAGACAATTGTGTGTTCAGCATCGCTTACAAGAAAGTTCTTCATGTTGAGAATGCGCTGATGGCAGAAGCACTGGCAGTAAGATGGGGGCTGGAAGTTTGTGGAATTCAATCATTAGAAGCTCTCTGTATTCATTCAAACTCTTTGGAGTATGTCACGTATCTTCAAAAGGGTAATGATGCGAAGGCAGGGATAGGAACCATTCTGAAAGACATCAAGTTTTTTGGCTCTTCCTTTAGTTTTATTTTCTTCTGTCTTTACCCAAATCTTATAATGGATTTGCTCATCATCTTGCTCATTTAAGTTTCCTAGGATATGATCAAGTTTGTATTGATACCTTCCTCAGATGGGTGTCAGAATTCTTGTAATTTTTTCCTGATTAATATATCCTTTTTCTTGGACACAATAAGTTTATCAAATAAATTTAATTAATGATAAATAACAACTTATGAATAAGTAATTAGATCAACTAAAATTCGGTTTATAACTTAGCCCATCTAAGATTAATCTCATTTAATAAAGGAAAATATTTTGAAACTTACAATTTTGACTCATTCTTCATTTATGTATTTTGAAAAGACAAGTTTATATGTATATAAAAAGTATTAGATGAATCTTTCAGGCTACTCTAAACTCTTCAAGGTAGATAAAATGAGTTACTATTATTGTAAGTCTTCACACTCATACCATGAAAACGGTGAGTGTAGTCGTAGTATAATAATCTAGTAGATTTTGTAGCTTCTTCAGGGGAAAATAGAACTCTAAACAAAAATATTCCATAATAGACTTTAGTCTCATAACTGAATTCTGCTAGAATGATGAGAGCTTTATGTGAGTCTATTGATAAGTTTTTATGTGGTTACACGATTTAGTCGCAAAATATGTAAGAATAATGTAGGATCATAACGAAATGACAATGAGATCATTAGAAAGTAATTATTCAATCTTCTATATCATTAATAACATTCTACATAAAAGAATTTCAGCATTTACATTAAGTTATATCCACAAAAATAATGAATGAATGAGAAGTGTTAATATGTACACTTTGGTACCACGGCCCTTTAATTTCTAATTTGCAAACCAAAAACTCTCAATCAAATACTTCCTCTTTATTTCATCATTCAATCACCAAACCATATTATTTAAACTCCACTGTTCCTCTCTGTTTTTCCCTCACTAAATTTGTTTATCACACAGTGGAGAGGCAATTTTATTTTATTTTTATTTGGTTTTAAGAGGAAATAGATATTGAAAAGCTAATTAAATGGCTTAATTAGTAATTAGCATTTCCAGCAAGAGGCAGCAATAATAGGCTTTGATTTCCAACCAAGCACCAAACATCCCTTCTCTTCCACAATTGTATACCCTTCATATCCCTTGTTTTCACTAAGCCATTGCGTTGCCTCTGCCATCTTCTTTATTGCTACTCCCTGAAACCCTGCCCTGCTCATCCTCCTCCTCCACTGCTCCACCTGTTCACAATTAATTCATATCATTTTAATTAACTGTAATTTTTTTTAATTAATAGTAATTTAACATGATAATTTTTTTCAAATATTTTTTGTTGTTGTTAGTTTTTCTATCTGTTTAAATAGATTTAATTGTTCACGTGTTTCACCCATTAGAAGATTATTTAAGATTAGCGGTAATTTAACACCATCGACCTTCTCGTGCCGCTCGATTCTGGCAGGCCCTTCACAACTGACGATATTCTTGATCTCTTCAGCAAAGTAGAACTGCTCCATTTTGGCACGCTTAGTGTCGTATTTAGGCAGCATTGAATCCAGAGAATCAAAGATTGCAGAATAGTAGTGCAAAGCCTCCATGAATCTTCCAAGAAAGAAAGGCCCATTATGGTTAGAATCTTGCTCAACCAGAACCAAAACCTTTGGTGAAAGCTCATGTATCATTTTCAACACAGAATTCAAAGCCCCTCTACTCTCTTTCACCACACAATGCAACTGAAGAATGCTATTCACCACAAGCACTTCCCCTTCATACAGTTTTATGTCATTAGGCTTTAAATTCTCTAAGTTGCTTTCCACCACACAGAATTCCAAATCGACCCGGTTCGATTTCGCGTAGTATTTTAATCCATCCCCGATGATTTGGAACCTTTCGACGCAGAGGCCGACTGCGGTTATTCGTAGACGGCTCGACCCGGCTCGGGTGGCCAGGCTGTCTATTAGCCTGCGCCATTGGTGCCCATGTTGTAAACCGAGGGTCATGCCTAAATCCACAACATGGACTGAATTGTTTCCCTCAAAGACTTCCAATATTGAATTATTTGCCACAAAATGACCAAATTGGACATGTGGGCAAATCTCATACACCAGCCGTAAAGCTTCCTCCTTTTTGTCAGAAGCAAAATCCATTATGTTCATCACTGGCGAAACAAACCCGACTGTCCCAATTGGTTGAATGAAAGCAAGACGGTCAGCCAAGCCTTGAGCGAAGCAAGAAGCCACCCTTTGGAAAGAAGACCCGAACACCAAGGCATGGACGCGAAGCTCAGATAATAAAGCCGAAGCATGTGGTTTGTCACGACAAGCCACGGCTTCGGCACAAGCGAGGAGGAGATGGAATAGCTTCAACCCATCAGCAGAGGCGTCTTCTTCTTCAGAAACAGAGGTTTCCTCTGCTTTGATAATGGCGGCTGCTGCTTCTTCAACAGCATCGGCAGCGTGAAATCTCTTAGAATAAGTCATCACATGGTCTCTAAATTGAAGCTTGGTTAAGCTGCTGACACTGTTGCTGCGAGTCATGCTGGTGCTGCTGCTGATGTCATAGTCAATATTGTTGCTTCCAGTGCTGCTATGGAAACTACTAATGCTTGAAATTGAATCAGAAACACTCATTGTTCGTCTGATTCTTTTGTTGTCTCTGGTTTCATCTGAAATGGGTATGTGAATCCAGGTTGAAGCAGTGCCGTCCATGGCTGAAAGTGGCAGAGCTGAGAAATTGGTCAGTTCTTCTTTGTTTTCATTTTTTGAAAACTCGTTCGAGAAGAAGCTATCAGCAAAAGCCATTTGCTTTGCTTCAAGACAGTGTTTGTTTTCTCCTCCTGATTTGTTGGAGAAAAGTTAATATTTTTTTTCTTGATATTCAACAAAGCTCTTGAAAGAAATTCCTCCATAGGAGGATGGTATATATAGAAATTTGGGTGATAATTGCAAAGGCATGTCTTTGTCACATAAAATGGACTCTGTCAACAACGTTGCACGCCCAGTTGTTTCCCTGTGGAGCAGCATATAAATATACATGCTACAGCATAGAGCAATGAAAAGGGCAGCCCATCCAATTAATAAAATGTTTAAAATACGTTGTTCAACTTATTTGCATTCGTTTTTAATTTGGTCCTTCAAATTTTTAATTACTTCAATTTGGTCCTTCAAATTTTCAATTTTAATTCTATATGGGGATGTACATTTAAACATCAATTATGTATATATGTACAAATTTTACGTTTAAATGTATACAAAAAATGATTATATATGGTACATGATCATAATGTACACTATAATTTTCAGTATTTCAAAATGAATCCCTAAATAGTTATGTTGGTAGGGTGGATCATGCAGGCCTAGCTGCTACCTAGCTATTCCTTTTGGTTGCAAGTAGGTGAATAAATCATGTAATAGTGCGTGTGACAAGGCATGTGCACTATTTAAGTAGGGAAGCATGAGTGATTTACTATACTCAATTGAATAGTATACTCAATTTACGTAAGGGAAGCACCTAAATATGTTCTATTTTATAGATTATACATGTCAATCATATGTGTGAAAAACATATCACACTAGAATATGTGTTGAAACTTAAGCATACATAATAAATCATTTTTTTATCTAACCATTTTAACTGTTTTCTTAACTAATTAGTACTGTGTAGGATAATTAATTAAGTTGAGTGAGTCATAATAGCAAAATCTTTTGCAACCACTAAAAAAAAAAGTAAAAAAGAGCTTAAAACAAAACTGGTGGGTTCAATAAAAAAATTAAACAGCTAAACAATGGGAATGGACCAATGGAGCACTTAGACAAGATAACCTAACAGATTATATATAAAGATTTTTTTGTTAAACTAAACTCTACACTGACTATTTTATAAAAACTAATATTTACGTTAATTTTTATTTAACTCCTCATTTACCTTCTATTCAAAATGCCTCTGTGAAATTACATGTTTACCTTTCACCTCATTTCTCATTCTTCGCTTTCTTCATTCGTTTTCTTATTCATTCTTTCTGGAACATGTATAAGTTTTGTTTTTTTTTTCTTAATTTCTGAAAAACTTGAATTTCCATGAGTTTTTCCTGTTCATGAATTTTCTGAGAATATTTTTTTTTCGAAACGTTATTTGAAGTTCATTTATTATTTTTTTTGGAAACCTTGAATTTTGGACGAAGAAGAAGAAGAATTTTGATGGGTTTTTGCCCAGATTTGAGAGAGAGAAACCTATAGAGAGAGATGGGCTTTGTTAATTTTATACTACACGATGGATACACAAAAACCTTCTGCCAAGAATACTTTTAAAATTGAAGAATAAAATATTGTCTCAAATAGTTGAAAACTTCATTAAATTTTTTTAATGTTTTTGGTTCGATAAACTTTCGGAGGGCGTAACTTTTGACTCGGGTTGAACCACGTGACCCGTAAGATATCAAATTAAATCTTATTCAGAGATCTACATGTGTAATGGGGATCACTGTTGTAGCACAGTTCCAGGCCCAAAAATACTGTTTTAAGCACTTTTGGAGGCTTGAAAGTTATTTTGATCGTAAATTTTTGTACACGGGCTACACGATGGGTAAACGATGCTAGTGCAACCATTCTGTAGTTTACACGATGTCAGTGTACCCATCGTGTAGATTGCACGATATCAATGTACCCATCGTGTAGTCTACACGATGGCTATACGATACTAATGTACCCATTCTGTAGTCTACACGATATATGTGTGCCCATCGTGTAGACTACACGATGCCAGTGTACCCATTGTGTAGATTACACGATCTCAGTGTACCCATCGTATAGTTTACACGATGGCTACACGATGCTAGTGTATCCATCTTCTAGACTATACGATGTCTATACGATGCCGATGTAGCCATCATGTAGAATACACGATGCCAGTGTACCCATCATGTATTCTACACGATGCTAGTATACCCATCATGTATTCTACACGATGGCTACACGATGCCAGTGTACCCATCGTGTAGACTATACGATGCTAGTCTATCCATCGTGTAGACTATACGATGGTTACACGATGTCAGTGTACCTATCATGTAGACTACACGATACCAATGTACCCATCGTGTAGACTACACGATGCTAGTGTACCCATTATGTAGTGTACACGATACCAGTGTACCCATCGTGTAGACTACACGATGCCAGCATCCGGTTACCTCCCAGCACTACTGAAAAATATGAAGAAAAAACTGAAGTAAATTATACATAAATTGAAACAATTTTCACCTATCCTCAGGCTTGAAACTACTAACTTCCGCTGCCATAAAATTACATGTTAAGAAAATGAGAAATTGTCGATAAAAAAAATAGAACCACGTGAATGACATCCAAATATGAGCGGGAAAGGGTTAAGAAAATGAAACGTCGAAGAAGAACTAGAATAAGGAATTGTTGCCCCAAAATAGGCAAAAACTCATTTTTAGATCTGATTTGCCTTCTTCGGTCGTCTTCTTTGGTTGTAGAGATTATCTTCTTCTTCTTTGACAATAACGCAGAGGCCGTCTTCTTCGGTTCATGCATGTTTTTTACGGGCAAAAACTCATTTCACAGAGAGAAATCCAAAAGTTTTCAAAACTCAAAGGCTTCCTAAATCCAAAAGTTCCCAAAACCTCAGTGTTTCCTAAAACATAATTAGGAAACCTACGGCGGCGAGCGGCGATGGAAAGCAGCAGCGTGCGGCAGCATGTAGGCAGCAGGCGATGACGTGGAGTGGCGGTAAGCGGTGAACAGTGACTTTTCTTGCGACAATGAATTTACATGGAATAAAGATACAAAATTTGAAAAAACTATATTACATATTACATCAAATCCTATGCCTCAATTACGACGTACATAAATTCTAAAAATGAAAATGAACACCTAGAACCAATAAATCGATTTCCATTTATAAAACACATTCAAACATGCTTTGAATCTACCATACAAAAATATATGCCAATATCACGATATTAATCCATACATACGTTTACTCACTAAATATGTATAATCAAGAACCCAATGCTCTGATACCAATTGTTGGATCGAGTTTTAAAATTTGATAAATTAATGAACCACGAACGGTTTGTGGGTGAAATATAAAAAAAAATTCAGAATAAATATTTAATCATATTAAATATAAAACCTTTCAACGATCATACATATTTAGATAAACATATCGAGAAGAGATAGAAGCAATTTTTATCTTTTCTTGTAATGGAGAATTTTTGAATTAGTGACATCCAATTTATTGTCTCGTGTTCCTCGTTCTTGAGATTCACATAACTTCAATCGATTTTCACACCAACAACCACTCGTACAATTCAGAAGTATGTCTCGCAAGCATATTGTAAGGAATAGAGTATGAGCACTCTAAATAGAGAGAGAGAGAGAGAGCGAGCTTGAGCAGATCTGAAAATGAAGAAGTGGAAAAAATGAAAAATGAAGAAGGAGAAATGAGGTGAAGGGTAAATATATAACTTCATAAATATATTTTGAGTGAAACCTGGGTCAGGAGTCACGGTAAATAAAAATTAGTGTCAAGATTGATTTTTACAAAATAGTTTTCTAGGAATTTAGTTTACAAAAAAACTCTATATATAACTAGTGGATGACTTTACTAAGGTGACTATTTGTGAACTTGTTAAACCATCGTGTACTTTGATTGTCTGTGATTACATCTCGGATATATTTATATGATAATTAAGTTTTCTCACTATGTTTACATGTTTTTAATTGTACAAATATGCTTGAGTTGAAATTTCATGTAGTTTGATTTTCTGAGATTTCAAACTCGAGGACAGTTCTCATATCAGGATGTCGATCTGATTTGCACGATTAAGATGTAGTCTGGTTTGTCAAAATATAAAAATAAATGTATTTTTTACTTTTTCAATTGACTCGATCTAAACTGTTAAGATCTGATTAGACTATTTAGATGATTCGAAATTCTAAAATCTATATGTGGGTACTAATTATTGAGCATTTCTTTTCTTCCTAGCTAGTTTTCACCTTCTGGTTGTGAGTTTAAATGAACTTCAAAATTAATATGACATGAGAATTAGTTAATTAAAGCTAGAGTCATTACATTCTCAATTATTCTATTTTTCATCTCCAGAACAGAAAATGAAACAACTATGTAATGACAAAATCAGTAAAACTAAACTCAAAATTTTCACATTTAGCATTTTTATATTAATCAAATCTTATCTTCAATGTGAAAAAGAAAATCTTAGCACATAGTGGAAGAACTAAGTGTATATACTTTGTATGCCACTACTAAAATAATGGACTGAGTGGCTCATAAAAGTAAGATTATCTATAAGAGTGATAGATTAAGGTACTATTAAGATAATATAATTATTCTGAAAATGTGCTCTCTCTTTATTCTTTGGCCCTTCGAGTCCGATTGAGCCTGTTTGACTCTGTGCATTTTCACTTTATTCTTTGGCCTTCCGAGTCTCAAGAAGACGAACCGACCGGGAAATTTGTATTTTTTGAAGTAATAACAGTTAAGATATCTTAAGTTGTACCTAAAGTAAGACTTCCTTTTGAATTATAAGATTATAATAACATAATATTATGTGAGTGCTTTTGCTAAACCAAATTTTGCTTCTTTAACCCTGTTAATAATTTAGGGACACGACGAAAATTGTTTTTTTTTTCTTTTAACTTCTTTGTCCTTTAGTTTGAAATTAAAAAGGTTTTGGTCCTTTAAAACAACATTGTGCATTCGAAATTTCAAATATTGTTGTTGTTGCAAGCAATGTTGTGTGAATTGTTTTTTACAGAAGTATTAAAATATTGCATAGTGAAATGTATTTATAAGTTTGTTAAGCATGTTACATTCTTTTCAAATGAGATGCGTGTTAGATTGTGGTACCTCAAATTTCTCAGTGATAAAGTTTTTTTATTTATTTATGAAGTTGTTTTAGTGAACATATTATATATGTGACATTGTGTATTGAATAAGTTTATTAATTCTAGTTGGAAGGAATTCAGGTTTTAGATGTAATAAATATGTGGTCATGAAAAGAGGTTTGGTGATTCTACTTCAATCGAAGTTGAAATGTGACTTTACCCTAAAAAAAATCTTGTTGTAAAGAGATCATGCTCTAAGATATAGAGGGCAACATTAAGATGATAGAGAAAATTCTATTCAGGAAATACCTTGATATCGAAAAGTTTAATCAGAGGACTTTATCCATATTGAACGTTTCCAAACTAGTGGGTTGACTCTAGTCTAATCGATGAGTGATGAATTTTGTCAAAACTATTATGATAGTTAAAGGTTTATAATAGCATTGACCATGCATGGAATTTAATGTCACCAGGGTATGGTTTATAGTTTTGTGTATGTTGAATTTAATGAGATTTTGGTTAGGTGTTTGAGTCAATATTGAGTATGTAATGTGATGATGAAAATGAGATAGCCATGGACGTAGGCAACTGGTTGAATGATGTTTAAAATAATGTTACTTTTATTATTTATTGACGCTTTCGTAACAACAATATACTTTTTCAATCGCATACATGACAAAAATAATTTTAGTGTAACAGTTACTCGTGGGTTCAAATCACATAATTCTCAATTCCCATATAATATATATAATTTGACAAAAAAAACTCACATACTATAAATTAACAAGTAAGGATATAATAAATTTTGAATGATAAGGTGTGTAAAAGACACAACTGATCAAATCATATTGATAGTGAACAAATAATGTGTTGTTTTTTGTAAAAATAGTCCCGTGAAATAATCTCTAAATACGTTTATTGAAGTTGATTTTTCGGTACCACATGATTTTCTAAAGTGTCATACATTAAAAATGAGTAATTATACCGACTAAGTTATTAAGTAATGTTTAAATCATTTTATAAGTTGATTCTCCATAACATAGTCGATGTAGAATTACTTTTAAAATAATTTCTCATCAATTATCTTTCAAATATTTATTTTGAAAAAATATAACACTTAAGTAATATATAAATAATTTCCTATTAAAACCCATAGATATATTTGTTGCCGGCTCAGTCATCTAAAACTGAGTAAAATACAAGAAAGGAAAAGGCACATCGAGTTGGTTTGATGCTTCTACGCTTCTCTAATACATAAATACGTAAATATATTAAATAGGTATATATATATATATATATATATAT